>VUYV01000244.1:826432-1045052 GCA_008711295.1 Anarhynchus alexandrinus
AGGAAGAAATTTTTCACTTTGAGAGTGGTAAGGCACTGGAACAGGTTGCCCAGAGAAGTTGTTGAGGCCCCATCCCTGGAGGTGTTCAAGGCCAGGCTGGACGTGGCCTTGGGCAACCTGGTCTAGTGGGAGGTGTCCCTGCCTATGGCAGGGGGGTTGGAACTCGATGATCTTCAAGGTCCCTTCCAACCTAAACCTTATTTTTTCAATATAAGGACCAAGTGATGAACTTTTGCACCTGGCAACCTGAGGACTGCATGACACAGCCCTAGGTCACATAACACCAAAGAAGGAGGTAGTGTGTCATTTACTGTCACTCAAGTAGCTGCTTGGGTGTATATTTTTTTCTCTCCTCAGAAACTGGGATTAAAGCCTCTATCTGAGATATGTATGGACTCTGTAATGATACTGACCAGTTGATTTTTTTTTATATGGTTCCTTGACATTTTCCATCTTAGTTATCAGAAGCTCAATATCATGAGACAAAGTATAAAGAAAAGTGCTTTGACACCAGGACAAACAATTATTCTGGAGAAGTACCAGGAGCATGAGATTGTGTCAGAAACCTTAGTTACAACCCACAAAAACATACCTTGAGAATAACACTGCAAAAGCAGGGAAATGAGTAAGAACCAAAAGCAAACTTAGCTGTATGGCCCAAGCTCTCCCTATCAGGTAGTCCCCAAAACATCTCACAGACACAAATCTCAGTTCTTTTGGAGATCTTTCACCTTACTTTTCACTCACTCCAACTTCTCTAAGCCTCTCCAATCCCTAGGGGATGCCACCGGGAGGAACTTTTGGGGAAGAGCCCTTTCTTGCCCCGTCTCCAAGTGAACCAAGTTTCCCCATCAGGCTGCCCAAAATCACCTGTGCAACCTCCATCTCACCCCAGTGCCTTGTCCCACCCCAGCACCAGCTGTGTTTACAAACCCCAGGAAGATTCCAGGAAGCAGCAATTAGACAATCACCACTGCTGCACCAACAGACCACCAAGACGAACTTCTCCAGCTACTCCTCATTGACCCATCTAACTGCCTGGAGAAGATATAACAACTGCCACCCTAAATACTTTCATATTAACCTCCCCAGCCAGGTCAAGCCCAGGCTGTTGGACCACTGGGCTTTAACCTAGTGAGCTGAGGTGCCTCCCCCACCACAAAGTGTAAATGAGTTTATAGGAAATAGCTGAGGGTAAAGGCTAGGGTGGGTGGGGAGGTTGTTTTCCTCCCCACCCTTATTAGAGGACCTGGCCTCCTTACTGTGTGCTCTCTTCTCTTCTGGTGGAGAGGGGTTGTTTCTCTCAGGCTTGTGGTGGGGTGATGAATGGGGTAACCCCTCCAGGAGTCAGCAGGAAGGGAGGAGGCTGTGTCCTCCATCCCCTGAGCCCTGGGAAGATGATAACTGAGTCAAAGGAGGTCCTGCATAATAAAAATGGACTTTCTGTCCAGCAAGGTAAGTTGTGATTTTTGTGCTTTGCTGTTTTCTTGGGTTTTTTTTGTGGCTGTTTGAAGGAAGACAGTGTAGGCAATGCAGTAAGTGATTGGGTTTTATGTGGGGCTAGTAAAGCAAGTGAAGTGGAAAGCTGTTGAAGGGCTTGGTTAAAAGGCATCTGGTTTCTGATGATTTGATTTTTTTGGGTTGTGTGTTCTTGTTTTGGGGTTTTTTTATGGATTTGCTTGTGGGTTGGTTTGTTTTTGTTTTGTTTGGGTTTTTTTTAATCTGGTCTTGAGGAGTCCTGTCTGTCTGTAGTGTGTTCCCTGAGAAAAGCAATGCTCAAGGCTGATGACTGTAGAGACCTCACTATAAACAGAGGAGGGTGAATGAGTAAAGCTGTGGGATGATATGAAACAATAAAAGGGATAGAGGTGAGAAATTAACTTTTTCTCCTTGAATATAAAGGCTGATGTAGGGGTGAGTATCTCTTGAAAGGTCTTCCAATATTAAGTTGCTATTAAAAAACCCACCCTGTTATGCATCCCACAACTAACTTAGTAAAAAGCAATTGGCAGAGAGACTACACCACAGCCTGGGTAGTGGGGGAGCCAAGGTGATGAAAGGTTGTGTCTCTTCTCCCTTAAGCAGTGGCATCTCTAACTGTACTCTTCAGGAGAAACGGCAGCTCCTGCCAATAGCTGCTGGGAAGAAATTTCCTTGCTGTTGTTCAGAGGAACAGCCAAGAAAGCTCTTTGTGTCTCCTGTGGCAGCATAAGCGTGTGGACAGGGTGATGTATGAGCTATTTGAGCTAATGCAGCAAGATTTTCTTCCACAGGAGAAGCTAAGCGTATGAGCAGGAGACTAGGCAATGATGGTGCCTAGGGATTTTACCTAATTCCTAATGAGAGCCTGGGCTAGACAGGGATGAAATAAACTGAGTGTGAAAGTAGCTGTGAGCCCCTTCTCACCAGGGATGAGGCTACAACCTGTGTAATGCTGTGTTGAGTGACCTGGCACAGCTGCCTTGGGAGATGGTGTAAGAGATGAAGAAACTATGGGGACAGACCCATCCAATGATTATTTCTCCATCCACTTCTGAGAGCAGCTTTTGGGCTGTCTCTGTAACCTCAGGCTAAAAAGCCACCTTTAAAGCTAGTGGTGGGGCAATGAGGAAACTTGTTCCAGGAATGATTTCTCTTCCTTTACTCGCTGTTTCTTCTGGCTAGATCCTGATGGACCAGGTTGCTCCTGAAAGGGAAAGAATGAGAGATGTGGGTAACCATCAGGTGGGAACTTTTATGTAGGAGACATGAAGGGGATCAAATGTTTGGTCCCTTTTTCAATCAATGCATTAGGTCTGGGCTACAGGGAGCTGAGATGAGCTTAATGGAAAATGTTCCCAGGCACGCAACTAGATGTCTAGGAAAATACCCCTGACTCCTGAGGCTGCTGCTGATGTGGAGTGCTTTCCTGTCTAAAAGGATGTGTTGTAGCTGGTGGACTGCTGTCTGGGAGAGGCTCAGGTGTGTTTTATCAAAAAGCAAGTAATTCAGTTGTCTGCTGCACCCACCTGTGTGTCACTCTTGCTCTGCAGTTCGTATATATTCTGCAAACCAGCTACCCGATACTGGATTCTGCTGCTTAGGACCTGATTTGAGGATAACTGATGTGAAAAGAGGCACTCTGCCTCCTTCCCAGGGGACCTCTATCTGTCCATATGTCCTCTGCACTGGCTGGGGAGGTGCTATAGAGGAGCAAACTGTCCTCCTCCTCCCAGGAGCTGAAAATCTTCGCTCTGCATGGCCCTGGGAGGAAAATGTGAAACTGAACTTCCCCACAGTTTAATCTTCAAAGCAATAATCTAATTTGCTGAACAGCTATGAGATATGGAACTGACCCAGAATATTAAATTGCCTCCCTGCCCTGCAGTGAATAGAAGCTACAGTTCAAAAGCCGAAGGTCCCACTTATTTCCTGTGATGGATGCTCCCTCCTGATGAATGTCTCCTGTGATGCCACGTGCTGTCCCCGCAGATCAAGTTGCGGGGGTGGGACTCACATGGGAGTCCCAAGGGAGGCTCTGGGGAGCAGAGAAGACATTTCCCTTTAATAAGTCAATTGGTCATGACAGAGGAGCTCCCTTCGGGGAAGTAGTGGTTGGGAATCTTCTCATTAAGTGTGCCCAGCTGGGCTCCCCTTCCTGGGAAAGCCTTAGTTCAAAGGGTGGCTTTCAACTCTGAACTTCACAGTTGTCTGATATTTGAGTGACCTTACCCAGAACTCCAGTCTACTGCAAGCTTTTTCTTTAAAAAAAAGACTGAAGTTGAAACTCGGACATTAAAATAATCCTTACTTTCATGATAGGATAAGGCCTGTGCATCATCTGCTTTGTCCACAAGTTCTACTCCTGTTTTCCTGGTGCCTTCTGTCACCCCCAAAAAGCCAAACCCCAAATCTTCTGTTATTTAACTGACAGGCTGATCTTAACTGTATTTGGCTGGCTTGAAGGCATTTGGGTTCCACCATTTCCAGTGATGACTTAGTCCAATCACTTCTGTAATTATTATTTCTGGTAAAGTGGGAGTCTTTAATCCCAAGGCCTGTCAGCAAAGGAGGGAAAGTGGAGCTGGCTTCTTAGTTACTTTCTGGATTGCAAACGCAGGGAAGGATTTCTCCTGGCAGGACCAAGGGTGGGTGCTGTAAACCTTTTTGTCTGCAAGGCTTTCAACCCTTCATTCCAGTGACCAATCCAAAATACAACTCCCTAGTCAGACAGTGCCTGAGAGGGTTCAGCAGCTACAGTCACCTGCCAAAAGCTTCTACTTCACACACATGCATGCACATACAACTTGGCTAAAGCCTTGCCTGGAGAAAGCAGGTGTGAGCTGCCCTTTGCCAAGCCCTTCTTCAGTCCCATAACTTACTGGTATTGATGTAGAACTGATTGCTCAAGTTTTGCTCTCCCAGCAGAGGGCAGGGTCAAAAGCAGGTGAAGTAGAGTATAACCTAATTATCCCAGCTGTATGGTCGTGGCAGGAATTGAGGTAAGGGACATGGTGATATCCTGAACCATACAATATATATGCTAATTCGGAGACTGAGGGATGGAATGGGATGAACTCCAGCTTAGCCAAAAGCTTTCCCTGATCTGGGTAGGGGACAGAATTGTGTGATACAGAGGACAGTAGGGGCTCCCATCACATGAAAACAGTGACTGGGACTATTACATATTTCCTTGTGTCTGCTTGACATCTCTGGACTGTGTGATATCTTGACATCAGCTTGGGGGGAAACTGGGACAGAAGGCTTTGCCTTATGAGATAAGAGTGAGAAACACTGAATAGGGATATTGGTGACCTCTCTGCATAAAAATGGAGGATGGTGTTCTTGTGAGACCTCAGATTGCTCTTGGGGGAGAAAAACAAGGCATATACTACTATTTATCATTAAAAAAAAATAAAAAAAATAGAAAAAAAGAAAAGAGATCGGTGAAATAACTTCTCTTAAAGTAGGGTATTCCCAAGGAGGGAGATATTCTTTCATAGAAGGAAGGTTGCTGTGTTGTAGGTTGTTGCAACTGGCATCTGCTGACCCCCACCAACCTACCGAGCAGGAATGGAGGGATTTGGCATTGTGACTCAGCAGCACCAGTGCTGCATGGGTTGCCATGCACCTGGTCCAGCCACACATCTGATGTGTAGACAAGATGATGTAGTGCTGTTGGAAATTGAATCTGCCATGTAAATTCTATGGTAGAGCAGCTTGAAAGGTCTGCTGGAGTTTGGAGAGACCTCCTTTGCAAATCTCCCCCTAAGCCCTGGCAAGGGGCTGAGTCATTCTCGTGTCTGGGGTTTTCTGATCTCTGTGTGGCTCTTTCTAAAAGTTCTGTGCAGTTGGAACTAATGGATGTATGTTCCAAGAACAAAAAAAATTACATCAGCCTTTCCCATAAATGGAATTAAGTCCGAAGCCTCCAGATGTCACGCATTGGGGTTTTTAATATCTGTTTGACTATAGGAACTCTTCCTTAACAATTCTAAGCTAATGAATAGAACAAAATGCAGAAATCTGCACTCGGTTATAAAGAAATGAATGTGTTTTTAAAAACGTAATGCATGTTGACATGGGTGTGTTAGGGCTTGTGGCTGTATCCATCTAGGCAAGGGGTATATTAATAACACATGGTAGCCTGTAAGACCAATCTAAAATAGCCTATAGGTATTCCATCTTGAACATCCTTTCTCAGCATGTGCAGAACATCTTTGCTGATGGTAACTCCCCTCCTGTGGGTGGTACTCATGCTGTTGTGCTCTTGCTCCTATGATGGCAGTGAGATGTGTGCTCAAGCCTGTTAGCTGAAGGACTGGTCAGGACCCACTGCTCCTGCTGTGAGAACATCTTGATTGCTAGCTTCCTCATGCTAATCGAATCAAGCTCATTGCCTAATTTAATTGAAACAAAGAGGGATCTGATATGTGGCATCTGTCAGCAACCTCAGAAGGAGGTAGGGATGCGATTTGTGTGGTAGGCAAGAGCATTTGAAGTATTTCCTAGAATGTCATATTTCATGGGAAATGCCTTTAATTAGGTTTGGATATTTCCACACTTCCTCACCAGACTGGGAGTGGGTTGTTCAGCTTGATGCCAGTAAGGAATATCTCCTTTGTCAAGTTAATAAAGAAAAAAGTTTTTAAAAAAAAAAAAAAACAAACCACCAAAACAACCTGGCCAGGCCTTCTGTAGTCATAGTTGGTTCCACAGTACCTTCTTTAACACAATTAGACACTTATAATTGGTAATGAAAAAAATCCCCAAAGCTTGTAGCACGAGACTACTGCAAACATATTAAGAGGCTTTTTGAGGAGAGGATGATGGGTGATTTTTTTTCCTACCTGGTGTGCTGACTGAAATGAGAGCCAGTGATATAAGAAGGCTGAAGACTGTGAAACTTTAATATCCTGGTTGATGAAGTCCTGCTGGTCAATGCCACTTGAGGATCCAACTTCTGCTGATCGAATGTGGTGCTGATCCAGTACTGAACTGCATGACAGCTGGCTCTGATTGCCTTCCTGGTTTTGTTGTAGGGCAAAAGGAAAACCGAGGCTTTAGCTTCCCTCAAAAGTCTTTGAAAAGCCTTGAGTAAGTGAGTAGCTCTGCCACAGCAGAGAAATGCTGCTCATGTACCTGAGTAACTTCTTGTTCTTGGATGCATGAGACTTCAGAGCTGAGTGACTCTGAGCTCTTGCAGTTGGTGAACGTGTTAGTGGTGGATGTGGTGTATCACTAGCCTGAACTCGTGTGAGCTGTGATGTGTGCCGCCCTTCCTGAGTCATTAAACATGAGCTGAAATTGAACTTGTATGAACCTGCTGTGAACTAAGGAGTTAGTGCAATGATACATGTGAATACTTAACTGGATGTGGATTCTTCATAAAACTGTTTCAAGTGTTGCTTCCCCAACGCTTGTGTGCTTGATGGCTCCTGATGTGGGGCTGGGGGATGCTGGTCCTCTGCTGAGGATGGTAGAGCAAATACCTGCAACAAATGCCCATCTTGATTGAGCAGCACAGAGGCGTGAGTTGCAGGGCACTGCTGGCAGCACAACTCCCCTAAATGATGCAGGGGTGAGAAGCTGGTGAGGTCAGAGCTTGGGAGCTGCAAATGGGCACATCTACAAGGAGCTGCCTTGCTGCTTGTCAGTTCACCTGCAACAGCAGCTCCTCTTTTTCCCTCCCATGCACTCATTTTGTAATGTTTACATATCACTTTAATACTGTGAAAATGGCACAGGCTTTTTCCAGATGGATTTAAGTGATCAAAAGGATAACGGTGAAAAATGACACTTTAGTATCTGAGTAGTAAGAAGCCCAGACTGGGATAGCTCCGTTTGTCTTGCTTCTTCCAGGAGCGTGTTGCAGCTTTAAAGCTCAGACTGCCCAGTGTTTGAGAGCATTTGCATGCTAGAACAATGCGTGAACTCATCTTTATTTTAACTGAAATCCAGGCTGGGTTGTTGGGAGCTCCTGTTTCTCCTCTTATCCGTGTAAATGTTTTATGAAGTGAGTATAAAGTCAATAAACACTTCCTGTTTAACGTCTGCCTCGCTGCCTTCTGAAAGATGCTTTATAAAAACATCAGACCTCTCACCCAGCACATGGCTTATCTCTGGTTCCCTGCTAAGCATGATATCAAAACTCATCTAGTAGAAAAAAAAATATCCCAGCTTAAAGAGAAAATAAACTTGTGTCTTCCTCTTAATGATGCTGCACAGATTATGCAGTAATGCAGCATATTGAAATCGCTCCAAAATTGGATTTTGGAGCCAGCTGAGCTTCAAACCCTGATGGGAAGGCTCATGGGTAAAGCTGGTCTGCACCTAGTGTGGAGAGTGAGCACCCAGCTTGTTTCTTTCTTGCTGCTTTTCAGCGTGACAAATGAAATTTGAATAATTGCTATGTAAACTGAGAGCAGTTGTTGAATCTGAGAGGGCTGAAAAATATGTGCTTTTCAGAGCTTTGTTTGCTCTGTTGCTGATGTTGATTCACGTTGATCGTGGCTGGAATCTTAATACTGTGGAATACGGCAAGCATTTCTATTATAAAATAAAAGGTAGGCAGATTCCTGTTTTGCATGACTTTGCAAAGTTGTAGTTGGCATAGTCAAACTGGGCACAGGCTTGCGGTCAGCAACTGTCTGATACCCACAAGAGCTCTGCGCTACCAGCATCTGCCTGCACTTGGCCAGGGCAGTCCTAGGCCAAAGGTGGGTGCAAATATAAATGACTGATGTGATGTAGCTCCTAACCTTGTCTTTGTTCCTCCTTATGCGTGAGCTGTTGGCCAGTGTGTCTAGCAGGTATTGGGCTTTGAGTTTGCTCTGCTTATTTATATATATATACACACACACTCTTATATTTTCTTGTTCCCAGATCTCTACAGTGCTTTCCTTCCTTTAGTTGCGGGGCATGGCCCCTGTGGGAGATGTTATTTAGACTCTTGCTCTGCTCCATCAGATGAAATTTCACCTAAAGAGTGCAGCTAATGCACAACCTATGGAGCAAGGAAGATGACTTGGTGAAGGAAAACACTGATATTCTGTTTTTCTTAATGGTTGTGTGTGTGCCTGTATCATATCTTAAGATGATGGTGATTACTTTCAAACTGTGTGATCCTCTGGAAGAAGTTTCCTGACAATAATAGTGCAGTAGCTGACTTGCTGCTGAGGGCCACCTCCTCAGCCTTCACCAAGATGAAAAGACCAGCTTATCTGTAGTTCAGTGTATCAGACCACTGTGGGGTTGAAGGAGGTATCGGTAAGTTTCTAGAGACCCTCTGCTTTTCTTTCTTCTTTCTGAAAAGTAGCTTAGCCACAATTGCAAACAGCAAGATCTGTCATGTGCTCTTGGGTGGAAGTGGTAAAATCTCAATTGGCTTAGCAGAAAAAAATGTAATGGAAGAAGTTACCTTTCGTTATCACAGGACTTGTTGCTGATCCCCTCAGTTTTGGGAGCCCTCATGTAGGTGACGCATTGAGCTGTGCATCCACTGAACTGCTAAAGCAAAAGCTGCTCACTGTGCTAAATGGTGTCCAGTGGAAGTGAGTCAGGACATGGGCCCTGTGCCTGTTGAAGCTGTTCTATTCTGTGCAGCCTCAATTCTGATTTCCAGGACTGCTGCACCATGGGCCACCTCTGCTTAGCAATTCAGCAATTTTAACTTGACTTGCATCTTCACATAAGGTTAAAAAGGACTCCAGCTTTACAACTGCCTGTGGCCCGGATACTAGTCATGAATTTAGTGACTTTAGAAGTCAAGTTTATTCTTCCTCTAGATCCTTTTTCGTTCTCCACCAAGAGCTTGAAAACTGCAACTGAACCTCTTGTGCTCCTATTCTAGCCTGGACTGCTGAAGCAGTTTTGCTTGAAAGGTTTAGTTAGGGCAAAATGTAGTTCTCCCATTCTCTTTGATTTTTTTTCTGACTGCTCCTCCAGTAGACAACAGCATTGGACATGGCTTTTCTCTTGCAGGAGAGCCCCTGCTGCTCGAAGAAGTCAAGAAGAATTTAGGAAGTAGCCCCTAGCATAGATACTGGCTTATTGCTCTAAAGCTCTTTTGTGTCATTATACTTAAAGGACGGACTTAAGATAATGCATTCCACTCTGTGTTGTATCTTATAAAAGTGAACAAGCTGTGGATGGACAAGGCAGCAAAGCTCTTAGAGATGGAGCCGTCAGGATGATATTACCATGCATGCGTGACTGCTTGCTGGCTTGTGCAAATCTGAACTTGAATTGGGCTGGGCTCTTTTGGTTCAGAGGATATCTGCTCAACAGCCTCTCAAATCAGTTGGAGATGGCTCCCTATCTCTGAAGGGCCCATGAGGAAGGCTGGAGACGGGAGGTGCTGACAGCATCCCCTCCCTTGCCAGGGTAGTTATGTGCAGTCATGGTGAGTCCGAAAAGATAGAATCTGATACCCATTTGGATGTGGTGAGGTCACATCAACAACAGAGATGCCATGTTTCACAACTCCCATCTCATCAACTCCCAGTCTGAAGGAACTGGGATGTGTGATAGCTGGAGCCCGAAGAAGACTTGCTTGCTTTTGAGTGGCTCTCAGTCTCGGTGCAGATACAATCTGCTGTTGCTTTTTGAAATGGCTTGCGTGACAGTGGAGAAATGTCTTGGTCCCTTTCCCACCTGGAGGAGGGTCTAAGCTGATGTTTTTAATGCTTCATCTGACTGGGGAGCCCATCTCCCCTGACGCCTTTACGTGATAAGATCTGATAGGTAGGTTCTAGAATCCCTACAGCAAGTCCCAGCTAGCTGCTCTTGCTGGCATCCAGTTTGCAAACAGCAGTGCTATAAACTAATGCCCAAGAGACCAGTTGAGTATGGCTCCAGGACAGAAAACAAGCCACAGTCTAGCCTCGGTTAACACTTTTCTGTTTCATGTCTGCATTCAAAGCAGCCTGCAACTGGGCTGCTGTTTGCGATCTTTGATCTGAAGCTGTGACACTCCCAGCGTGGCCATGCACATCTTCAGAGGCCAGTTCTTCTCTTGCCTCAGAAGGCTGCTGAAAACTGAATTTTTCTTGGTTTTTTGGGGGCGGGTTACTGTTACCTTGTTGCTGCTGCTGGACTTGGTGGCTGTGTGCCCTCCTGCTGGTAGGAGCCCTGTGAAATACAGGTCATAAAGACAGTTCAAAGGAAAACAGTAACTTTGGTTTAGCCCTTTCTTTGAAAAACCTCTCTGTTTTTCATTAGTGTGTTGGGGCTCTATTTTAAATCTGTGTCACTTGTTAAAAGCATTGAGGTGAGACAGGGGACGCTTGGTGGAAAAACTGTGGTCATGATGGCAATAGGAAAGTAAATGTTTTGCTAGTATCCCTTGGGTAAGCACCATATGGCAATGGAAGTTGTCTGAATGCTTCTCAATCCTTTTTGGGAAGCCACTGCTATGTAACCTGTCTGTTTGCATGGTCTACCTTGGCTTGAAGTACTCCAGTAGGCAAGTGCCACTATTTCAGACCCATGTTTCCTTGCTGACCAGTGCTCTCCTATCCCCAAAATGTCTTAGCCTAAGCATAAACAGGGTCCCAGTACATGAAAGGTGACAAGACAAAAAACAGTGCATGCACTTTTCTACTGCCAGTATTGCTTGTTGGAGACTGGCATCTTGTAAACAATTTTTATTTGAATCACAGAATGCAAAAAAAAAAAAACCACCCAAGAAATAACTCCGCAACTTTGCCATGTTTTCTGTAAATGGACTGTTGTTTTTCCTCATCTCACTCTCCTGGAGGATTGTGTATTGTCTCCCTCTGATTGCTATCTCCCAGCAGGCAAGTCAGGGTTTCTTTGATTTGACTGCATTTTGAAACTGTAATTCTGCAAGGAAAGCTCAAGATCTGCAGCTGTCAGAAATGGCACTTGCTCCAAGTCTCAGAGGCAGAGAAGGTGGTATGGGAAGGTGTGTGTGCACTGCCGTGGCTGTTTGTAGTCCGAAGAGAAAGATGAAGAGGTTATGACTAAAACCAAACAGAGGATGTTTAGCAGGGCTTTGATAGAAACTATATATATGTATTCCCTTTTAGCCAAACAGCATAGCTGCTTTCTCTGTGGGACCAGCTATTGCTATAAGGGTGGGGGTGGGGTGTTAATGTAAGTTGTGGGAGAAGCCCTTGAACTGCTGAGAGCATCTCATGCTGATTGAGGCTGGTAAAACTAATGTGGTGCTGTGCTATGGGACTCTTCATCCCCCTTTGTGTGTGCTGACACCAGGTACCTCCTGTAACACATTACTGGGGCTGTGGGTTGGACAACGAAGAGTCAGTAGTGACCCTGGTGGGGTCTAAACTCTCTGAATTGTGGTGTGCCATGCATCTCCGTAGCTAAGATTGTCCAGAGGACAGCCAGCATGTGCAAGAAATGTGGTGGTCATGTTTTGTGGGACAGGAGAGCTGCTATGAAGGCTGGCAGGAGGCTCTGCACACAAGCAACCCTCTGCTCCAGCAATGCTTCACCTGATGACCTCTCTGGTGCTGAGACTCAGCTGGGGTGCCTGAATGGTCTTAGAGGAGCAAACATACATGACGCTTTCTTATTCCAGTCTCACCTCAAGAGCTAACCACCTCAGGACAGCTTTCTTGCAGTTCCCACACCAAGGGAGCATGTGTGTGAGATCTTTGCCTTGGTCATCTTGCAACTGAAAGACAAAAACCCAACAACAGCATCCCTGTAGCCCTGTTCTGCATAAAAGTACCTGTCTTGAGGTCACTCTGGGTAAACTTTCAGGCCTGGTTTTGTTTCCTTCAGGGAAAGGTACTGTTGTTTGGTCTCATTCTGTGGCATGACTCACCAATGCTTTCAGCAGCAAGAATGGCAGAAATATGCAGTGTTTCTTACAATGTGATTATTCTTAATTTGTGCAGCATAGAGAAGTCTGGAGTGGAATTGTACTTCACCTGTATGGCCGCTGTCCTGAAAGGAAAGTGCCTTTAATATCTTGAGCAAAAACATTGGCAGTCTTACATTAGTAAAAATTTAAATTTGAATTTTAGAATAAATGAGGTTGGAAAGGAGGCCTGGAGGTCTCCAGTCCAGCTCCTTGCTCCAAGATCAGTGGCTTTTAAAGCTAGGTCAGGTTTCTAAGAGCTCTGTCCAGTCAAGCTGTGAGTATTTCCAAGGATGGGAGACTCCCACCTCCTGAGATCCTGATCCGGTGCTTAAACACTGTCATTAAGGAAGAAATAAAAACAACCCACAATACTATTGAGTTGGCATTTCCATTTTAGCATTTGTTACTGTGCACGTCTGAAGCATGTCCACTATATTGCCTTATGCTAGGTAGCTGTATGCAGCAATGAGGTACCTCCTTAGCTGTTTCTCCAAGCTGAACAGACCCATTTCTCCCCACTCTTCTCATACACCGTATGCCCCAGTCCCAGGTTGTTCAGGTATTTCTCTGCTGGTTTCACTTCAATTTGCCTCTTGTGCTGGAGAGCCCAGGACTAGATGCAGCACTCCCAATGTGGTCTCACCAGCACTGAAGAGAGGAGGAACTGCCAGAAAGTTACAGAAGAGTTTCCATAGCCATGATACCTGGCAGACAGTGCCACGGCTGAAGATGTAAGGGGGAAGTCCACTGCTTCCTGAGGTCAGAACTAGCATGTTGTTAAACAGACTGTTTGAGATGTTGTCAGGTAGAAAACCTGGGTTTGGTTCTGTATTGACTTCTAATGACTGTTAGAGCTGCTTGCTTTAAGACAGTGGGTTAAAAGCCTTGCAGCACTGTACAAGGGGAGTGTAACTTTACTGGTTGGTTATCTCTTCTAAAGTTCTTTCTGCTCTAGATAAGGCAGAACACAAAACAGCATAAGATCAGACAAGTAAGAGCTTAAATCTTACTATGAATCTATAAAGGAATGGTAGTGATGCTATTTTGCCTTGACCTCGAGATGAACACCATGGGCTCTTGGTTGTCTGAAAGGAAAATGTGCCTCTACTGCAACCTGGTTCCCATGTGTCTGTGTGAAAAGGAGATGTCCCATTGAGATACCCCTCATCCATGGTGAGCAAACGCGCAGCTTTAGCTGTTTCTCTGGATCTTGCTAGATCAGGGAAGCGGCTGATGGCATCCTCCAAGATACTTCAAGAACAACAATAACCACCCCGCATCTCTGGTATCAGTACATTCTTTCAATAGTTTTAAATATTGGCATTTCCCCAAATAACTCTCTTCCTCCTTTGTTCCTTCAGGAGAGATGACGCACTTGCTTGTGAGGGAGGTGAACTGATGCTCAGGCTCATTCTTGCCTTGCATTAAGGTGATAAACAAAAGGTTTAGGTCTACAGCGAACAGGCTGTAGCTTGGTATCAGCTCTCAGATTAGTCATAATTGAAAGGCGTAAAACTTTATGCACCAGCTGCTGCTTTAGCATTAAAACAATTGGCTTCTCCAGGCAATTAGCCTGTTGACTTTTGAGTTGAAGGCTTTCACCTGCACAGACAGTGAGACCAGAGTTCTCCTCAGGTGATTTCCTGGATTCCTTTGTATGTGGCCAGGCTTGTTCATGTGGCAACTCCGCCTTGGCCCTGCCTTGTTTCCTAATCTGGTGGTAACTTTGGCATGACAGACACTTCTTTCAAGTACAAGTGTCTGTATCTAATGTCTCATTAGGATTTCAACAGTGTTATGCAAATGTTTGTTATTGTCCTAACAATGTCTGAACCCATGTCTGTTAAAGTTTGCCTGTGCTTACTTTTTTGTTAGGAAGTCAGACTAGTATACCTCTTGCTCCCGGTCTGTTCTGATGGGAGAAATTCAGCCATTGATATATCTGCCTACATCCAGCGGTGGTTCAAAATGGGTCTGTCTGGGACGGTTGGTTTATTTCATGCTGAGGAACATGCCCTAGATCAGAACAAGGCTGTGTGTCATCTGAAGCTCTCCTCAGGACTGTGTTTTTACAAGCTAGATAGCCATGTCATCTTGCTACCTCAGCAGCCAAAGGTGAAATAAGTGAGTGCTGCGATTTTCCTTTTTTCTAGCATACGGAGTTTCTCCCAGTGTTTATCCATAACACTGCTACAATCCCAAAACTTCCTTTTCCTGTCCTTCGCTGATGAGTTCAGTTGCAGTTTCCCTCTGCTCCTGGGAATGGGGCACAGCACTGCAGCCGGTCCCTGGGACAGAAGTGGTGAGAAATACCACTTCCACCCCCCCCCCCTCCCCACNTTTGTCTGGGTCTGCTGGTGTTGATGACAATACTTGCAGTAAAGTCTTGGATTAGAGTCTGACATCTGAATAGTCAGAGCCTCCACACATCTAAGCAAACATGCTCGTACATAGATATCTTTGTATGTCTGTGTGCAAAATGGTCCTTGGGCTAATCCTAGAGGCTGTTGGTTTATTAATCTCGATTTCTGTGGTCTTGCAGCTATAGCTTCCCTTCAAATTCACTATTCTTCTCTTGAAAAGCAGGAACATATCTCCTATGAATAGAAGGGTTTGGTTTTTCAGGCCCCATCAGCCCACTGGCATTCCTGTGTCTATCCACCCCCATCCCACCCCCCCAAGATAAGGGAATTAAGGAGTGAGTTTGTAATAACAAAACAGCAGAGTGATGCCCTACGTAGTGGAGATGAAATGGCTGCTTTGTGTGCTGGAGGCTCGTAGCTGACAGCTTGCTCAGCCTGGGGATACCTTTTATTTTGCACCAAAATAAAAATAAATGTCAAAGTCTTCACAAGCTGTTGTGACTGAATGAGGTACTTTGTCCTCAGAAATGTTCCCCTGGACTTGTGTGCACCATGAGCTGTCACAGTCCTTGAAGAATCAAATTTGATTGAGCCCCCAGCACTGTCTGCATCCAGATCTTGTCACTCCAAGGTCTATTGTAGTCTCTGCACTGGGTGTTTGAAGTAGGCTAATAACTATGTAGGAGGTGCTCGTAGCTGCTTTTCCCCCTAAAGGAAGGTAGGTTTTATGTAATGGTACCACGTGTGTCCTTCCTCTAACAACCAACTACAGCCAAACTTGACAGGTCATCTTAAAGACTTTTACAAGACTAAAAAGAAAGGGGCACACGGAGGGAAATAACTAACTAGCATCCCTGCTAAAGGATTTTCCTTGTGTTATAGTGGATGCTGAGGAATCTGCCTATGACTTTGAATCCAGGGACAAATCTAAGTCACTGACTTTTGTTCTGATTCTCAAGGAAACACTTGTTTAGCTGGTGCTAGTCTCAAATACTACAGTCCTGTCCAACTTGGACTATGTAGCTGCTGCGAATCAGCTCCCCCCCTTCCTAGTTCCTTGACATAGGGGAGGGTTGGAGGGCCACCCTTTGAGTGTTGAGAGCACTGCAGTCTCATTAGATAACATTTGCTCGAGGGAGCATGGTTGTGTTAAACTTTTACTCTGACAAACTCCTTAATTCTGTATGGTTGAACCCTTTTCCCTTGGCTAGCATACTTCATGATGAATGATGGTACATGACAGGATAGCAAAACTGGCTTGCAGTGTAGCATAGTTGACATGAGATGGGCAGCAAACCATGCTGGGAGTGGGTGCAATCCCCCCTGAAAACTTGTTCACTCTGATTTTTGGAGCATGTGCACAAAGCGGATGTGCAATTGGGTTTAAGGATACTGGCTTGCGGCAAAACCCATCTATTTGGAAGAAGGACATTTTGGTGGACACACAGCCACGTTCCTGTTGCTTCAGGAAAACAGGATACCTCCAGGTTATTTAAGACTTGTAAGCAGATGGATGAGCCCAAGAGACTCTCCAGGTTTGGGAGGGCTTGCTGAAGTCTCCTGAAGCAGAGCCTTTGTGTGCATGCAAATACATGTAAAACCAGAAACAGCATGTGGCTGAGCTGAGAGCTGAACCTGCCCCAATATTGTTGTCATCTAGTTTCTCAACTTGTTAGGGCAATATCAGTTTGTGTAAGAAAAAGCAGAAGTGGATGTAGGTGAGGTTATTCTTAAGCCTGAGAACTTCCTGTGATTAAGATGTGAAAATGGGTAGCAGTGCCCTTACAAGAAACAAGAAGAGCTCTGCAGCTGTCTATCCTGCAAGACAATGTGCCTTCAGGAGTTCATTGCACAAGCACAGAAGAAGCGATAGTGTTTAGCTCATCTATTCATACACCTCTACAGTTCAAACTTGGTTAATGAGACGATGTAAAAAAAAAAAAACAAACCATAGCTGGGGGGAAAGGACCCATCACCTGCTGCTCAATCCCTTTCCAGTAAGTAAAAGGTGGTGACGAGCTGCAGTGACTCATATTGGGATGAGAGGATGGATGTAGGATTGTTCTTAATGTCAAGTATGATGGAGCTGTTGGATCTGGGCAGAGCAGCGCTTAAACTTGACCTTTGTGGTTGAAGCAAGAGAAATGTGACATACATGGGGAACTTATGTTGGACTCCTTAAAGCTTAATTAGAAGGCTTTTAACACTGTAAATAAAGAACTGATCCTTGAGGATGGGATTGGGATTTTTAAGAACGAACGCGATATAAGGCTTCAGGATCTCCCAAGGATACATCTTGTGGAAAAAGCCTGTGGAGTGAGAGCAGTATCTCAACTACTACCAGTGGTTGGAAAGCCAGTAGGTGGTCATCTTAACTGAATGAGACATACTCTCTAGCTTGGTATCATTAGGTTCAGAGGGTGTCCTCTTTACTCTTCTGCTAGTCTTGTTATTACCTTTAAACTTATAAGGAAGGTTTTAAGAGGGGTTTGCTGTGCCCAGCAGTTGTGCTGCAAGATCATCCTTGTAACAAGTTGAACTTGTTTGACGTATTTGGGTCTGCGCTGAGACCACTAACAAGCACTTGACAAGCAGAGACTGGGAGAATGACCGTTCAACCTGTCCTGTACTAAAAGCACAGCTGTTTAAAGCACAGTAGGACTATAGAATTGCTAATGATGACTCTGCCTAGGGTTGGGAATCCAAAAAAGCTCATTTATGAAAGCAATCCCATTGTAAACAATTTTTTTCAGTCTTGGCAAATAGACACTAAGTGCTGTGAACTTGCAAATGGCGAAACTGAACTGCAAGGGGTAATATTTAGGGGTAGACTCCTGTTCTGGACAGGCTTCATTACCTGTCTGCAAGCCATTAATTCAATAAAGCATTGTAACAGATCCATTTCTGCCTCATTTTCAGATGCTATCATATGCTTTTATTGTACCCTGAATAAGGTATGAAAAACTTTGTGTGGATGGAAAGCTTGCAAGGGCTAGTAAAACAAGATAAAAGCATATAAAATTACAAAATTGACCTTCTTAAGTGTGTGGACTGATGGAAGGGGAAGAAAGAGCTGCTGGGGTCAGAACTGAGGTTAAGTTTGCATAATGTATACCTCTAGTTGCTTACACTTCTAATATCAACCTCAAAACATTTGACAAAATTCTTCCTCTTCAGCTTAAAAGGTGAGACTGAATAAACTGAGGAAACCTAGTCTCTACAGAAAGGTGGTATGTTACTCTTGATAATGGGTAGATTTTCTGCTTTAAAGATCTGGTATGTCTTTGCGTAGAAGCAGGTATACTTGGCTTTCACCACCAAATGGTGACATTCTCAAATACTGCAATTAAACCTATGCAGCTGCATTAGCAGAGCATCATTTTAAGCATGAAATGCCATAGGTGTTACCAGACTTTGTCCGAAGATCTCATCTTCTGCGTTCAAAGAAGACGAGTTCTGAGTTTTCATACAGCCTCTACTGCACAAACAATAGTAGACTGTTTGAAATTTATAAATACATCATTGATGTTGATATAAGCTTAGGACTGGAAATGCATCCTTCATCTGAATGCTCTAGACATCAGACGGCCAGACACTTAACTGGGTAGTTGTACTTTTGCACCCTGCATGGCTAGTGTACAACTGATTTCCATCTTTTGGTATTGCATAGACCCCATCATTAGAGCTGGAAATCTCTGGAGAAATCTGTATCTATGGTGGTGGAATCATCTGTTGCTGACTTCATGCAGGAAGATGTGACCATAGCTCATGCATTTCCATCTCTGTTCCAAAACATCAAGGCAAACTGAACAATAATCACATATAAGGTTATACAAATGTTGAATAAGGCTTAGCAAACACTAATGTTTCAGATCTGTTTCCCTTGAGCATAACGCCCAACACTCAACTTCATGCCAAATTGTTAAAAACACGCAGGCCACAAAAGCAAAGCTCTAAAGAACAGAATAATGGAACTAATGCTGTATGTTTTATGGTTGAATAATTAAAGACTGACTTACACTCTTTCACTCACAAAATGAGAAAAACTTGCAGAAGCTAATTCCTGCCTGCTACTGTGAAAGTGTTTCTCAGTATGCCTCTGGTGTCAGTGCTGTTCATCAGCAGGTTTGCATTTCCAGAGCTGCTGGGCAGACTCTGCTCCTTAAAACAACATCCTCCAACAGCAAAGGGCTTTTCCAGTTGAGCAGCAGTAGACATGCAAAATATACTTTGGCCAACAGAGCTCTCCTGACAAGGTGAATGGGTGAAATGAGGATTGCCCCATGATATAGAGAGGCATGTTGGAGCTGGGTCCAGAGGAGGGCCACGAGGATGATCCGAGGGCTGGAGCACCTCTCCTATGAGGAGAGGCTGAAGACAGTTGGGGCTGTTCAGCCTGGAGAAGAGAAGGCTCCGGGGAGACCTTATAGCGGCCTTCCAGTACCTAAAGGGGGCCTACAGGAAAGCTGAGGAGGGACTTTTTACAAGGCACGTAATGATAGGATGAGGAGGAATGGCTTCAGACTGGAAGAGGGTAGATTTAGATTAGATATTAAAAGAAATTTTTCATTCTCAGGGTGGTGAGGCACTGGCACAGGTTGCCCAGGGAAGTTGTAGAAGGTCTATCCCTGGAGGTGTTTAAGGCCAGGCTGGATGGGGCTTTGAGCAATCTGGTCTAGTGGGAGATGTCCCTGCCAAGGGCAGGGGGATTGGAACTAGATGTTCTTCAAGGTTCCTTCCAACCTAAACCATTCTATGTTCTGTGGTGGAGCCAGTAGAGGACTACTTGCTGCATCTGTCTTGACAGTGTGCCTTGTTACAACTGTTTGGTCTTCCCAAGCTGCTACTCTGGCCTACTGGCTTCAAACTTGGGTTTTGAATCTCTTTCAGTCACCAGTTCTCTTGGTATATCTTCTGCTGCTGCATATTTTCTCTTCTCTTTTACTGGCTCCTATTCATTACCTCCTGCTTGCCCCATACCTGCTTCCGATTTTACTCAGCAAAGCCAAAACCCTTGAGTCTTAAATTCTAAAGTCTAAGGGTTGTTGAGCATATGCAATTTAGTTGCTTTTTCTCCTCCCCTCAAAAGGCTTATAATTTGCCTAGATTTTTGGCGATGACAAAAATTAAATTTGACACAAAAAGCTATCCCCTGCTCATTAAAATCCCAGTTCTAAATCATGGGTCTAAGGCTTTTCAAAAAAAAGTCACCAGAAATTGAACAAAACAATGTGTTTATTCCCATGCTGCTTTCTGAGAAGCAGTTGAATTCACATGTTCCAAAACAACTCTGCCCGAGGCAGACCCGGCTAGCATGCAAGCTCCTATCTTGAACAGCCAGGACTTGGTGAATTTATAAGCAACTGAAAACAGCACTGGGAAGGGTTAGGCAGCCTTAATAATATTGTCTAAAGATGCTGTTTTGGAAGGAAGATTATCTCTTTAAAAAGTGTCCCAAAAAATAAAAAAAATAAAGAAATCGAGTCCTGCTGAATTCCCATAAGAACACGACGGATTTAATTCAGACTTGCCACACTCTTGCGCAGACCTCCACAGACCCCACATCATTCCTGTTTAAATAGCCCAGTATTCTTGAATCTACCACAATAGCACAAAAGACAAATGGAGGCGATTGTGTGCCTGCGAGTCTATTTTCTTTAATGGATGCATTTCAGGGGTCATGGGCCATGTGGCCCTCCCTTAGATATACAATCAGACCCTGAAAGAACATTGTCTGCTGGAGAACTTCCTCTGACACGCCACCCTGCTGAAACAGCATGACAACAGCCGTGTTTCATTTTTCAAAGAGCTGCATTCAGCCAACTTTGTAATTAGGACAATGAGGAATACGTATCTCTAAAACAGCGTGTCTTTTAATAGTTGATTTATTTTTAAGAATGGGTGTGATTCAACAACTTTTTAAAAACTTCATCTCCTACTGTCTGTATCTTAAGGAATAAGCCTGGTGTTGATCTAGTGATTCTTTAAATGGAAGGCTGGAGTTGGCTGACTTCACTGTTTTGAATGTGTTTTTATCAGTGTTATACCAGTGTCTGGGTTCTCAAGACTTGCTCCTTGGCCTCTCTATTACCGGCAGTCTCGCAGTGTGTTCATCTGACCTATTCAAGCGAGCGCCTTGCAATGGAGATGTTTCCTGTGAGAGGTTAGTGGCATTTGTCTAGTCTGACATTGGGGCATGAGCTCTGCGATAGGCGGCACGAATGCACATGTGTTAGAGCGCTCTGTTGGGAGGGGGCTGTCTTTTCCCAATTTTGGGGGCTGAGGGGGAGAAGAGATGCAGAGATTTCTGGGGCTTTTGCTGCCTGGCTGCCCAGGTAGGGGGGTATGGTGTTGCTTGGTGCTTCACAGTGGGCTTTGGGAGAACGCTTTTGAAGTCCTCCCCCACCATTGTTTTGGCCAGCGTTTCTGTAAGGGCTGTAGCATGTTGGTAATTTCGGCAGCCCAAACTCCTCACAGGCACTGGAGGATACTTGCTATCCCTCAGCCTGGATGGGGGAGAGAATGAATAAATAGTAGCTGTGATGGTAATTAGGGGTTCCTCTTCTCCTTTTGCTGCTTTTTTTAATGCCACATCTGTAGCACTGGAGTATGAGGGATCTCTGCCCAGATCCTCTTCTATGCGAGGGCTTTCTGCACTCCTGTTTCCCTGCCAGGAGGTGCTGACATGTGAGTAATCCTTTCTGTACAACACCTCTAGACTCCTTTTTCCAGGCCTGAATTATGCTGGCAAGCAAGGCATGGTGTTGCTGTCAAGACTGGGTATTGGGTTTTGCAATAGGGAAGATGAACTGCAGTGGGTGATCTGCATCTACTAAAATGGTCTTCAGTCTTCTGTCAATTCAGCTGCTTCCATTCCCATTTGAACTGTCCCTCACTGCTGCCTGAATCTTTAGCTTCTTGGATATGGTAGTCAGGCTATTGTTGTGTACAGCTGCTATCTTTAAAGCTGAAGCCCCACATCTCTTCTTAAGTGCATCAGTATATCTTTTCCCTTCCTCAGTACTTGCCAAGCTTCTCATGCTCTGAGCCTTAAACAGTCAAGTGTTTAATACTCAACTTGGGATGAACATGGGTGCCATGCTTTGAGATGAACAAAGTTGACCACCAGCCTCCCCCTTCTGCCCCACTAACCAGTCACTTCATATTCAAGCTGCACTTGTTGATGGAAAGTTAAATTGCTCTTGGCATCTTGGGTGGGCTGAGTATCTCCCTGACAAGTCCTTGAAGGGTCTTGCTTGTAATAATGTTCCTCAGTGCTTGGCGTGGGCGAACAGCACTGAACTCACAACAGAGCTCCATGGTAACAAGCAATGGGATTAACAAGAAAAATAGCCAGTTCTCCTGCTCACTAGCTCTCTTATAAAATAGCCTTGTAGCTGGAGGAGCACATGCCTGGATCAGGTGTGACCTGTGTTCAAACCAAAGTAGCCACTACCACCACTTTGTGGACCTACCACCCAAGTCTTGTTCTTCTAATATGGTCTAAGGTTGAGGATGAAGTCTGCTCTGCTGGGAGCCAGAGTAAGTTCAGAAAGGGACCAAGAAGGAGCAGGCTGTGAGCACAGTGATAAGCAATCATTTCGTGTCTGCTCCGGGTATTGCTGACACCTTTGGTACCACAGTAGCTAGAAAATTGCACTCCTTGATTTGGATTTCAGCATGACCATCTTAAGGGGAGTGTTATTAATGTGGGATGGGGAGTAAGCAGGAAAAAGGATAAGGAAACTGTATTTTCTCAAAGCCACAGTATTTTAATTTCTTATCAGAGGGTAGTGATAGCTGGCAAGTGTTGGTGAGACTTTTTTTTTAATCTCCCCTGACTTTCAAATGCTACTAACAGTACATCTTGAAGCTAGTTTGTTTGTCAGTAGTCCAAGTTTGCGTGTATTAGTGCCACTGGGTTGCCTACCCAGAAAGGCTTCAACTTCTATGCTGAAAGAGTTGAGGATTTCTCTTACATGTAGGCAGACCTCTACCTGAAGGTGAACACCTCCAGGTTGAAGGAGACAGTTCTTGTCTACTGAAAATGCTGTTCGGTGCCTAGAAACTGGCCAGGACTTCGGCTGACCAGACAGTGCAAGGGTTGTCTCTAGATCACAGATTTCAGAGGCTTTCTGCTAATGGTGCATTTGAGATGTTGTGTTGCTTCAGCCTTTATCCCTCCCAAAGGAAAGGGGTCCTTGTGCTCATCTCTTACTTGTTGCATGCTGGAGTTGTATGAATATAATCTAATAGAAAGACGAGTAGGGTCACAAAGCACAGCAGTCAAGAAGTTTAGGTACTGAAATTTGAGCCTGGGTTTGGGGTGAACAGTGTAGGATGTTTTTGAGTGGGGTTTGGACATCAGTTTCCATCATTGTTGTGTGTTAAACTTGGGAATCTGCATCCCTCCGAAAGAGGCAAGGCCTGTTAACTGTGCAGTTACTGGCAACGTCTAGCTCAAATTTGAGAGCGTGCCCCAGACATAAGTGTTTGGATACTGGTGGCAAGGGGAACTGTTGTTCACCCCCTTGGTGGGCCTGACATGTAGGGAGTCAGTGTGGTACATCTGGCCATGTCTCCATGTTTGTGGTAGTAGGGGGAGAAGAAGGTGGTCAAGTGTGGGCAAGGAAAGGACTGCTTAAGTGTCCTCTACGCAGAGGTGAGGGAATAATTTTGAACATCTAATTTCTATCAGCAACAACAGAATTCAGTTGCCTGTTTTCTTATTAAATAATTTTGTTCATGAAGAGTGGAGAAACAGTAAATGTGAATGGTGGTAACTCTGACGAAGCATTAAATACTTCATTCTGACACGTTAAGGTATTTTGTTTGTTTCTGGTAATGAAGATCTCCTAGGATGACCGAAGAGCTATGGCAAGCCATAGTATTGCTCCCCACCGTGTTTTGTTTAAACGTATGTATGACTTCCGTTTTGATGATTAGGGGATGAAAACTGTATAGATAAGGTACCTCTGCTGGAAAGGCACTTGGAAGAGAGAGACCCTTTCTTTATGAGAAACCGAAATGATTTTCCCTGCTGAATTATCTTAGCTCTTCTTAAAATGGCTTTTTCTTTTGTGAGTGCTTCATGATGGCACTTAAATAACACTTTATATTTCAAAAGTACTGAGTGTGCACTAAATTCCACTGTAACTATTAGGAAATAAAACTTCTGGATATTGGCAGAAAATGAATGTGATGTTTCTGAATTTGAGTCATTTACTACCTAAAATAGTAAAAGATGGGGGGTCTGGCAGACAGTTACGTAGCCCAAGTGTGACACAGATATCTAGTAAGCAGACTCATACAGACAGGCACAGGAAGCTTGAAATGATGAGCACTAATTCTCTGAGGCAAGTTTCTATTAACATGACTATTTCTTGAGTAATTTTCAGCTGTAGCTCTTGTCTCAGACTCTATGTGGATATATTAAATTGTACATGGTGTACCAGAGACTGAGAAATGTACTACAGGGAAGGGATGTACCCACACTGTGGTGTGGATTTTTCCCCAAGCAGATAAGGGTTTGTAACCAGAATTGCCAACATGCAAAGACAGAGACTAGATGTTATCTCTTTTGCTCAAACTGCTTTTAAACAAGCAAAAAAACCCCTCTTTCTTAAGCAAACCTTTGACAGAGGGGAAGAATAGGTTTGTTTTTTAAATACTGAGGTTTTCAGCTTAACTGGCATCCTCATCATTTCATCAGCACTGTGTATTTGTGGGTGACAGCTCCTTTCTCCTGAAGGAAGGATAATATGGGTAGTGATTACACATCTTGTTTTTGTGTTTTCTTCACCACCATGACTTTAACCTCTCTTTGTCAGCTGATACTGGTGTCTTGTTAGCTGGCTTTTATCCCTTTCCCTTTTTGAAAACACTGCATGTCTCAGCTCCTCTAGCAAGCTGAAAACCACATTCATCGTTAATTCTTGTTGTGCAAGTATCAATGCAAAAATACATCTCCAGCATACCTTGTTTTTGTTGCTGATTTCTGTGGAGCTACTATAGCACTAAAAGTTCCTCCTTGCTTTTTCTCTAGTTGCTGTTAGTTGAAAGTAGGAATTCAGCTCTTCTCATGCTGACAGATACATCAGTCAGTTGTCACTTCCCTGAAGAACTAAAAATCTGCCTCTGATGTGTGAAGCTGACTATCAACCTGAGCTCAGTGTAGCTTAATCTTCATCTGTGGCACTCTTCATCACCAAATGCCTCAACCCTCCTGTTCAACTCTTCCAGGGTTTCCTGTGTGCCATGTGTCTCCCATATCTTGCTCACTGTGTCTGAGACATATATTTTGTCTGCTCTACTTTCAACCTCCTAAAAGGTGGATTGCTTATTGACCTAGATGTGTTTTTTTATATGCAGGCATCTCTTTATGGTGTTTCTCTCTCGCTATACAGGGACCTCACCTGAGAGGCTGGTTATGACATCCCTGATACAAGCCAGTTCCTTTAAGAGCTGGGATAGTGTTTGTCAGAAATGATACTTGACTCTGAAAACAAAACAGTTGGAAGGCGAGCCTTTTAGGAAAGCCTAATTGCTTAGAAATAGGAGTAGCTTTGCTTTCACCTTCAAAAGGCAATATGTAACAGCTCTGGTGCAAATTAATTGGAGTCTGTGCACAGAGCATCAAGAAACCAAATGCCTTGATCCTGCAATGCCTTGACTTGCTGCTCTTAAACTCTATGTGCTTGGTACCATGTTGTCATTGATGCTGTGTATTTAAAGTTCAACAGAAGCTCTTTAGAGGACTGGGGTCTCTGCAACATAATTATTTCCCTGTGAGGCAGAAGAAAGGGTGTCCCTTAGAAGTTTTGCAAACACACTTTGCTACTAGAGATCCTACGGCTTGGTCTGGCAGATGGGTGACTTTGTCCCTGGTCAAATTCCAGCTGAGTTCTGCCTGCTGGCAAACAGTATGGGCTATGGTAGAATATGGTTGTCATCCTACGCTATATGAACGGTTAGGTGGATCCTGATGTGTTGATGTTGGACTGTTGCTTTCTGTCAAAAATGGTGGAAGGTGTGATGTAGGTCCTGTGCGCAGCAGCACAAAGACTTTTAGAGGAGAAGAGGTCTGTGCATGTAACTCTGACCTTGACTCAAAGTTCACATGCAGATAAAAATTAACTGGAGAGTATTCAAATGTCATGAATGTGCTATGGTCACTTGGTCTCTCCAGCTTTGCAGATGAGAGAATGTGAGAATGACATGTTTTTGGAGGACTCTTAAAGGATAGACTGCTTTGATATTTAAATATGCATCCGGGGAGGCGGGTAGTTGTGTGTCTTGGAGAAGAATACAAGTTTATTTGCTTGCTTGGATAATTGCTCGACCACCACTTGTAGCGTGAAATATGAATTTGGAGAGTAAGTAATAGAATGGCTCCAGTGAGTGCAGGCAGATGTGGGGTGGGGCATGCTGTCTCCGATGCCTATTTAATGAGCTCTGTTTTAAAGGTTGGATATAGAAACACAGCTATGCATGCACATCCTCTGTAACCCTTACAAGGCCTTTGACTATTGGATTCTTAATTGCAACTTTTAGTTATACTGAGCAGGTTTGTGTGAAAGAACTGAGGGCAACCTTCAAAACAGTGTCCTGGGAAGTCCTGGAGAGCAGCACTGCAAGCTTGGACTTGCTTTTCACTTCTGATGAGTTTTGGAGCCTTTTGAAACCTTAGCTGTTGCTTGAGTGTATAAAAGCAGAGTATTGCTTTTTACCTCCATGTTGTGAGAAGGAGCAACCTTGTTCCCAGGGTGACCAGCCATCCAGCAGCTCTTCATGCAGAGTTACTTCTGAGATGGGGTGACAGGGTCTGCTCTACTTGACGTGGGGCTGGACAACTATATGGAAGGGCAGCATGAAATACATTTGTAATACAACTTCAGGTAAAACATACTGTACATATACATACACTTTAGCTGCATCCAGAGTCTGACTAAAAGCCAATCTGGCACTGACAGCTTAAAAATGAATCTATGGTAGGATTTTTGTGTGCTGTCTTACTATGAACCGATACAGTCAGTCTTCTCTATCCAGGTGCTAGCAAAAGCAGAGCCGGAGATAAAAATTAACACCCACCCTATTTTGCCTGAAAAACTCCTACAAAATAAATAGTGCTGCATGATAGACTGAACTATTTACAAGTCTACTTTCACTGCAGATAAGAGCGGATGGGAGGAAAAAATATCTTTAATAATCTGACTTCTGTATGAACTGTGGACAATCCAGAGCACTCAGCTGCAGGTCCATAGATGCGCTTAACATGAAAAGGTCAATAATGTCTACCAGCTAGTCTGCCCAAAATCAACGTGGTCACTGCCTGTAGGTCCCTCCATAAGGGTGGGTTTAAAAGTAAAACCATTCAAGTTGCTCTGCTTACTTGTATCTGAGGCAACAATGCTTTTGAAGCTAGGAATTAAGTCTGCCCATGAGGTGACTTACTGGAGTGCTGTGATGTTAGTAAGATTTGTGACCACTAGTGATGACCTTAAAGAGTGTGTTTGCCAGTGGAGAGTATGAGGCAGTTGATGTTTAAAACAACATTCTAATACCTGCTTATATTTCCAGGCATTATCTTAATATAGAAATACTGGTATCATCTGAGCACTTAAAATTAAATTTTACTTAAGGGTCCCCCAGGGTAAGGCCATATATCTATTACATAGCACTCAAAATAACCTCTTTTAGGTATCTGAAATTCCCTGAGGGTAGTTGAGCCTTTGGTTCATCCCATGGGTCATTGCAGCAAGAATCTGCTAACTAAAACCAGCCTGATAAGCTGTTCCCTCAATGTCATCAACCTTTTGGGGCTCTCCTTCTCTCAAATAATATGCATGGCCTTCTGGTCCCTCATCTTCTGGGGAAGCTGAAGCAGAAGGGATCAGCATTGCGGCTCGTGCAACTGTAGGTGCTGTAATGCTGCAGACCAGAGATGTTCCTTGTTTTTCTCTCTAGCAGTGCTGGTGTAGCTTTGGGATGCTCTGTTCTGCCTGTGTGAGCACTCCTTACCTGCAAAATGAGAAGGAAGATTTATTTTTTTTTTTCCTGTAACAGGGCATGCCCTTTGCGAAGTATGAGAGGGGTGAGCTGCCTGTAGTTGCACATCTTGTATGAGCCTTCAGTTAACTAATGCACCCGGACATGTTAGCCTAAAGCACTGCTTCCATCTTCTCTGGCAGTGGTGTTTCTTTCAATCCAAATGAACTTTGAGATGAAATGCAAAACAACTCTTTGAAATTAAAGCTACTTAAGCTTAACGCACTGCAAAAGTCATGCTGGATTGCAAGATAGGTCTGTGTCTGCAACCCCCCCTAAGAAGTCTCCCATGTGAGTAACTTCTGCCTATCAAAAAACTAAAATTAACCCCTGGGATAACACCCCATGTTACAACTGGAGGACAAATTTATCTTTTTCTGAGGCAGAGTGTTTAATCCCTACAGACTCTCTGCCTTGAGACATAGCTTGGAAATTTATAGCAGATCTGAGAGTCTTTTGAACTTGGGCTCCGGCAACTCTTTTTGGCTAAATGTCCAGTTTCACATCTGACAGACTTTTAACTTGGAGTGTGTGAAAACAAATTCAGAACTTATCCATCTGCAATCCAAAAGGGCAGGAGTTCAGGCCCACTTCAGAGGGCTTTTTGACGAGCAATCATGCTTATGGGTTTGATGGCCAAATCATACTGCAAGCCTGTAGGCTAAGGTGGTGTTGTAGAGGCGGCATGAGAAGTGGCTGTGATAATGATGTGTGAGGTTGGCAAGGTTGCAAGGGCTAAATCATGTGTGTAATCTCACAGGAGACTTTGCTATGAAACAACAGATGTCATAGCAAGGCCAAGAGGAATGCTAGCCAGAACTGAGCAGAGCAGACCATACGTACCTATTCTGGACTTCATTTTGTTGGCTTACAAAAGCATGGTTGTTGCATGGTGGTTGGGGTTCCTCCTTATGCTGTCCTTGGCTCTTCTGGCTGTACAAACATGACATCCCCAGAAAAGCCTCTGACACTCAAAGGCACTCATGCTGGGAGATGTCAGCTCTCTAAAATGTTCTTTCAGGAAAAAAAGCAGAACTCTGCAATTAAATTCAGTCAAATTCAAGATGTGCAGAACAGGAATCCTATGGTGCAGGACAAAGCAGGACATGCTGTGCTGTGTGTTCTGCTGGGGTTTCCTTTCTTATTAAATGACTTAACAGAAGGAAGTCATAACCCACTCAGTGTTCCCTCTTTTGTCTGGAAGAGTTAACTTTGCAGCACAAAAACAACTTGGTACAGCAGAATGACTGCATTGAGTGCAACGTAGAAATCCATTTGCTAAATGGTGGCTTTCTCGATGGTTTTGCAGGGTGCCTCTCTCTAAAGAGAAACTCTTCTGCTACTGTGGGGGTCTTTTAGATGTAGCAAAGTCCATTTTGACGAATTCAAGACGTTTTATAATGCGTGACCTTGCTACAGACTGCATTAAAGTGCAGCTACCTACTGAAATGGCCTCAGTCACCAGCTTGGCTTTGGCCACCCCAGGAGCAAGGGTGTGCGTGCCAGGATGGAGTGGGCAAGGGGAGCTGCACGTGAAACATCTTTCACTAGCAGAGTGAGTGAGCAAAACGGACTGCACATTGGTTCTTACCTCTAAAAAAAAAAAAAAACCAAACACCCCACAACAACAAAACAAACCACTTGTTGTCTAAGAGCCTTCTACTTTCCCTTGGATATCTTACCAAGAGGAAAATAACTAGACATCTTATCTGGCTCCAACCACAGAAGTGAAACACCAGTGGCAGTGGATGACACCCATCCAGAGGCAAGAAAGGTGTTGGCAGCCCTGGTGTCCCTTACTCTGGAGGAGATGAGGAGAAGCCCAAATGACTTCTCCAAGGTCAGCGTGGTGGTGTTGGGCTAAAGGCTACACAAACTGGGGGAAATCTGGAAAGCAATTTTAAATGAAGACGAACTAGCTGCAGATGCTTTTGTGCAGACTACTGGCTTCTGTCTACACCTGGTTTAGACCTCTTTGTACCTAGGAAACATTTGGAGATTGCCCAGACTGCTTTTTTTGGGCACCCTAAGAAAGTCTGTTACAGATATGCGTGCTCAAAAGCAGCAGATACGTTTCCTTTGTGTGCCTCTGGCTGCTTCTGGACAGCTGAAAACCTAGAGAGCAGGCTTTGAAGGCCTGCTGCCTGTTCCCATGCCTGCTGCTTTAATATTTCTAAGAATTGAATGCTCTGAGCGGACTGTTTGTGCTGGAAATGTTGTGACACTCAGAAATGACACCCTTAATTGGGATCTGCCTTATAGACAAACTTGTTCAGTAATAAAACACAGCATTTCTTGCACACAACTCTTAACTTTTTTACTTTTTCATTATTATTCCCACCCTCCCCCCATCCCCCTGAGCCAGGAAGCTTAAACTGAACGTGCTGTTCTCAGCTGTAGCTTTCTTCCCTGCTGCTCCTGGTAGGGATAGCCTCTGTCCAAGCAACAGTCCCTCTGTGGGCAATAAAGGAACAGGGATGGGGGTGTCATGCTTATCTGAGCAAGGAATGAACCACAGGGCATTGAGAAGGGGAGGAAGGATCACCCAGATGCACGGTTGGGACCGAAGAGACCTAAACTTTTCTCCCATTGCTCTATTCCTTCCCTGAACTTGGGCATGCAACTTTTATCTCTGCCTTGATCTCTTCCAACTCTTTTTTCTTTGAAGCTTGGAGGTGGGGGGGAAACCCAGGCAGGAGCCAGGGTGCTTCCTCAGGAGATGCTGAAAGGACAAGCCACTCCTGGATACTACCTGCTCTTGTGGCTTTGTTCCTGACACCCAAGCACGGCCCCTGGGACTGCCCCTGGATGTGGGTAATTGTTACAAGCTGAGATGAAATGCAGTAGTGTCCCCTGGCCAGGGCTGCCAGAACAAACAGCTTCCCCGGCTGGCTGAGCCAGGAAGCCACTGAGTGAGTGCTTCCTCTCGGAGCTCCTTCCGGAGGCAGGAGTCCTTCCTGCACGGGGACACCGGCCCTTTCCCGGCTATATTTGGAGGATCCGTGCGGCACAGCCCTGTGTAACTCTTGCAGCATCAGTCCAGCCTTGAGCTGCTGTGGTGGAGAGGGAAAAATTACTTCTGGGTTAGGACAAAGCAGCAGGTCTGCAGAGGCAAGGTTGTTGCAAGGTGGTGTAGTGGCCTGTGACTATGGTGTGCCTCCCCCGGTAGAGGTGGTGTCAGCAGGGCTCATAACTGGACCTGATTTTGGATGGTGAGGCTAGAGGCAAGGCCGAGCTGTAGGAAATCTGCTAAGCTTGTGTCTTTCTGCCTCCCCCTCAGGATGAGAGGTCCTGAGCGGGCTATGAAGCAGATGGTGAGAGCTTGTCCTAGTGTGAGTTGCCTCTTGTTGCTTTGAAACTCACTATTAGTGTGATGGAGATAAAATAGAAAATGAGATATGAGAGGTGAGTGCCCTGTGGGTCAGACAGGGTGCTACGTGGTGGGGCATGCTGTTGGGGACAATTTATCCCCACCCTGCAGAGCTGCAGGGTGGATGAAGGAGGAGGTGGAGGGCTCTGGGGATACCCTGGATAGCTCCAGCACTTGCTGGTCCTGCAACTTCATTCACAGAGGTATGCAGGCAGCGGCCCAGGTTGGACATGACTAGAATTCCCAGCCCTTGCCAACTCTCAGGAGTTTGGCGAGGACCTGTTCATGAAAAATACTTGGAAGCCACCCAAAAAATTGCTGGTCTTCAACTTATGGAGAGCTTCCAACTTTGAGGAGCTGGCTCCAAAGGATGCAGGTAGAAAAGGGTTGCTTTCGTGTTTTCCTGTGCTAGTGAACAATATTCTAAGACTTGCTAACCGTATCCTGGTTGATCCATACCCAAAAAAAAAAAAGTGTGGCCAGCAGGTTGAGGAGGTGATTCTGCCTCTCTGCTCCATACTGGTGAGACCACACGTCCAGCTCTGGAGCCCTCAGCACAGCAAACAAACAGACCTGTTGGAGCAGGTCCAGAGGAGGGCCACAAAAATGATCAGAGGGATGGAGCACCTCTCCTATGAGGACAGGCTGAGAGAGTTGGGATTGTTCAGCCTGGAGAAAAGAACAGTCTGGGGAAACCTTATGGCAGTCTTCCAGTACTTAAAAAGGGCTTACAGGAAAGATGGGGACAATCTTTTTAGCAGGGCCTGTCATGATAGGACAAGGGGTAATGGCTTTAAACTAAAAGAGGGTAGATTCAGACTAGATGGAAGGAAGAAATTTTTTATCATGAGGGTCCTCAAACACTGGCACAGGTTGCCCAGAGAGGTGGTGGCCCATCCCTGGAAACATTCAAGGTCAGGCAGGACAGGGCTCTAAGCAACCTGGTGTAGTTGAAGATGTCCCTGCTCATTGCAGGGGGGTTGGGCTAGATGACCTTTAAATGTCCCTTTCTACCTAAACTATTCTATGATTGTAATGGTGTTAAGAGGAACTTTTGGCAGCCTTGGGGTCTCCTGGATATTGGGGGCTACCTGATCATCTTAGGCACATATGGTGTCCCCAGCCACTTCCCAGTACTCTAGTACCCATCTTGCATCAGCACTATGGTCTGATGGTAGGAATACTACCCCAAGGGCACTGTCTTTGCTCAGAGCATATGAAAGTCCCTGCTGTAAAGTGTAAGAATTGTACAGTGTGGGAAGACTTTTTGTTTCTCCTGTCCTGATTCACCCCCTACTCAGCCTGTTCTCAGGGAGAATTGATTGAAAGTATGTCTCTCTAGCTCTCTGTCTAATAAGGAATTCTTTACCCGCAGGATCCCTGTTTCAAAGCATCTCAGCTGCTTCTCCCAGAGCTCCCTGTTCCGTTCTGGGCTGCCATGCTTTGTGCCTTATAAAAAAAGTCTTCTGGATGTCTGAAATCACTGTGCAAATCACCTTGCTTTGGAGCAGAGGTGCTACAGCTTTATTAAGCACCAGACTTTTGGAAGTTTTTTATGTTAGCAACAAGTATTCTCTAAGGATAATAACTGGACAATTATTTAAGTCCTGGAGGGGGTTCTCTCTTGCACTGTTAATCAACTCTATCTTCATTAAACTGTGCTCCAGTGTCATTACTGGGGCATAATTCAGAGGGAAGCAGAGCACAAACAGAGGGAAGTGGAGCACAAATTTGAGCCAAATTTGCTTAACCTACCTAAAATAGTCTGTCAAAGCTGTATTCCTCCAGGCCACCACTAATTATATTTGTGTTGCTGAAGATCAGAATGACACTGTATAATCTGAGCTTCCTTTGATTTAAGGCCTCTTGCAGTGAGAAGCTTCTGGCTTACCCAGACAATGGAGGAAAAGCACTGCGAACTCTGGTAGGGAAGGAGAGGCGTCCTCATGTGTCTTTGCTCCCCTTGTTCCTTGAAACCTGGCTTGTTTTCCTGTAAAATGCAGTTCACCAAAACGCAGAGGTGCCTGCACTGCCCCTCCAGCAGCCCTAGGCATCATTGGAGGGTCAGAAAGGCAACAGTGAGGGCCAAGGTCAAAAATAGCTTCTGTACAAGAAATAACAAAAAGTTAGGTTAGATCTGGAAAAGGTCACAAATAAAGAGATTGAAGACTACAGACAAAGGTGGGAAATGAAGGCACATTACGCAGGTTGGTTTGGGGTTTTTTTTTGCTTAAAAATCTAGCAAAAGGAAACTGTTCTTGTGACAGTATGCTAAGCTGTGGAGCTACCTGCTGCAGGATTTTGGAGATGCTGAAACGTAGATGATCTTAAAGAATGAGTGAGCCCTTCTGTGGAAGGGACATGTGCTGCAGGTTATGGAGCCCCACCTCTAACTCTGAAAGTACTTGGTCTCTAGACTTGTTGAAGGGTGTCCTAGGAAGCCTTCCTGTGATCCAGGCTAGTGCTAAAGCTTTTGTCTAGATATTTGTTGGTAGCTGTTATCCAGTCCAGGACACTATGCTGGATGCAGGTTTTGTTGATCAGTGGAAGGAGCTGTTCTTAATTCTTGGGATGCTCTTGCTTTGCACCATACCCATCACCAGCGATTTCCATTATGTTGAATGCTAATGTACAGATAGCAACAGTGCTCCAGGCCTTAGCTTTTTCTGCAGGACCAAAACCTTAGTGGGATGTTTGTGTAGGAAGTGTGGCCAGAAACACTCTGTGTGTGGATGTGGTAAGGAGATGGGTGGTGTCTCTAGCTGTCTGCATCCTCTTCTCTTCTGCAGTTCTTATTAAGCTGTTCCTTATGTTTTTCATAGGACTTGCTAAACTCTTTCCTCATAGTTTCCATTGCTTGTTGATAATCATAACCCTTCTTACTGTGGAAATGTACCTGGTGAACATCTTAATGTTTCAGAAAGTCAGATAACAACCTTGAATCTGGCTAGGATGGTGCTCTCAGTGCTTCAGTATGCTTTCTGGGATTGGGACACTGCTAGTTAGTGATTTCAACCTCTTTCATAAGTGAGGTTGAAAGCAGTCCGGTGACTCAACCCACACCAGATCTAGGCACTGATAAGTTTGATATAGACTGAAATAAACTGCAAATTGTGCTAAACTGTTCTGAGCTGGAGCATGTACCTTGGGCAATAAGGGATAAGGCTTTGAACTTCTCTAAGGCTGCCAGATATCATTTACCTTGCTTGGGGTAGAGCTTGAAACTTGAATTGGTTTTGGGATTGAGACAGAACCAGCCTGTCTCTGGTGAGGACACAAATTGCTTCTCCAGTCTGCTGCTGGAGGACCGAAACCAGAGATGCGATGTCTAGGCAGGCAGCCTGGTGGAGGGTTGCTTGCGGTGAAGATACACAAAGCGGGGTAGCAAGCTCAGGTCAAATCTTCATTGAAGATTTCTTGCTAAAACCAAAAAGAACACTTAATTTATTAGTGTGGACCCAGATGGATATCTTCATCCCCATCTGTTGAGCACTGAATGCCTATATCCTGAGGAGGTGACAAAAGGCCTGGGGAGTCCGTATTACTCAACCAACATGACCACAACTGGCTCTCAGTACTTAGTAATCCACGTAGTATTGCTTCAGAGCACAGTAAAGTATTTTGACTGTGATAGTTCAGGTATCAATCATGAAAATAGCCTGACTAAGCTAGAGGGGAGTCCTGCAGCACATGTTGACAGAAGATGGTTGGCAGTTAACTGCTGTGGTGTTCTCAGTATATAGCCAATAAAATACTTGTAATGGCATGCCAGCTCTCTATTCAAATGCACCATGGGTATCTGCTTTTTATCTCCAGGCTGAAAACAGAACTGTGTGAGAGCAGCAGCCTGCCCGAGTTGCTTCCCTTCAAATGCTGCCTTGATTTGCTCCCCCCTGTTTTTGCCAGCTGACAGAAGTACAGCTTGTTGGTAGCTTTAGTCTGACAGCGAGAGAAAGATTTGAAGGAATAAAGTTAATGTCACCCATGACCTCGGTAGGGAGAGATGGACAACCATCTTGAAATAGCTGCATGGTCAAGGAGATGAAGTAGGTGTAATGCAACCTCTTACCTAAATATTTTTGTATTGTTTTAGGGAAGAGCATTGCTAGCTCCTTAATGTATATAACATGAGTGTTTGGCATGTTTCTGTATAAAGGCAAATATACTTGTAGGAATTTTTGACAAGGTATCTTTTGTGGATCAGCATATTGGGTACCTGGAAGGGGATGGAAGGTCAACCTCTTGCTGTTCTGCAAGAGGGCTGCTCCGGGAAAGGCATCATTGAACCTCTCCTTCCCTAAAGCTTAGAACAGTATGGAGTTACGGTAAACTTGATCACTTAAGGACATCCTCCACTCAGCAGCATCATGCATTAGTTGGTTTAATAACATCCACTCTTTGACCCCAATTCTAGCTATTTATGTGGTTCCCAGCAGATCTTGAACTTAAGATCTCAATATTCAGAGACAAAATGATCCAAGGCTGGCACTGGTCTTGGGGAAAGAAAGTGCTGTGAATAGAGGAGTTGTTTCTAGCTCTGAACTAAAATGTTCCCAAAATCAAACTGCTGTCTAGCTTGCCAAGGTGTAAAAAAAAAAAATCCTCTTGTAGAGACAGCAATTACAGGCCAGTCTGATAAGCTGAATCTCTTCATATCAGTCTGTAGGAGTTTCTCAGATACCAGAGGTTTTCAGAAGCTGAGAGATGCATGATTTTTCTTGGAATCTTTTTTTTTTTCATCAGGTAGGGAGAAAAACTCTTAGACTACCAAGAGCACTTCGCTTCATTTAAAGGCCAAATGCTTGTTCTATAGTGGGTGTTAAACCAGCGTAAGGAATATTCCCTCTCTAAGTGAAACCCTAGTTTTTATTGTTCTGATGTTGAGAAATTAGAAATTACATTGACGCTCCTTCTACAAGCCCATCCTTATGGATGCTTCAAACTGGTTGAACTCTTGTGAACTTTGACCACCCCCTCCACTCCCTCCCCAAAAAAAGGAAGGACATAGTGTTGTGATAAAGGAGTTGTTCTCCTGACATGCTTTACTCTGTCTTTTGGGTGTAATCACTTGCCACATCCGAGGACTTCAGGACCTTCTTGTTCACTGGAAGGCTGGTAAAAGGGCAGGGCATGTGGGAGCTCCCCAGAGAAGGAAATTACTGTCAAGTTACTCTCTGCTTTAATTTCAGTCTTTTCTACCTACTTTCTCAGGATTCCTAGCCAGGAGCCAGTCTGTCTACAAGAGGAAACCATTTGAATGGATGACAGCGTGCCAGTGCTTCTGTAGGTGGCTCTTTGAAGTCTACTTGTTATCTTCAGCTAGGACACCCAAAAAATGTAGAAGTGAAGGGCAGGGGGTAGGTGTTGCAATTGCAGCTGTCTGCAGAACAGGATCTGCAGCTTGGCATACACAAGTCTGTCACAGTGAACAATTCTGAATGCAGCTCTCAAACTGGCAAATAAGAGCTGGTTTCTGTCAGTTTGGTGGATAAAACTTGCTTCTGCTTATTGTTGGGGTAAGAGCTCTGCTAACAGTACGTTAAGACATTTCATATAATTCTGCAACATCAAGTAGAGAATGAGGAAAGGGGAGTATGGATGGGCTATTTAAAAATACATTAAAAATTAAGTGATGGAGTCTCAGACATTAGGTTGAAGCTTTTGAGCTTGCCTGGATGTTTTGTGGGCTTGGTGTTGTGTGCTGAGGCTGAGTGTTCCCGTTCACATCTGCATGAGTAGAAACTATCTGGATAGGTTATGAACTCTTACCTAGGTATGAAAATCTCTTACCAAAGAGCTTGCAGGTATCTTGAGGTGTCTGTGAACCTGAACATGGTTATATAGTTAAGTGCAGTTGCAAGGTTTCAAAATGAATCCTACACTGAATATCTTGCATCCCTTTATATGTAGGGATCTTTCTTGTGACAAGGAAATAATTTTGTATTCTTCTGGCACAGGACTGATGGTAAGACACTGAATTCAGAGATAAGAACCACTTGTTTTTCTTCCAACTCTCTGCTATTTAAAAAAAAAAAAACCCAAACACCAAAAAACCCCTTGTTTCCTATACCATGACCTTTGGGTTTTTCCAGTTTGCAGGAATAATACTCTCCTGGGAGAGGATGACTAGACCACAGTCTAACTGGCTTAATAGTTGAAAACTTTCCCTCTAGTGAGCCAAAACTACCTTGCTCAGTTTTGTTCTGTTCCTTTCCAGTTCCTCTGTCTCGAAGCTTGTCCACAATTGCTTTCCTCGCAGATCAGTTTTCTGAGAAACCGTAATTATTTTATTGTTTGCTCTCAGGATCCCGTTTAGCTCTGCCAACAACACTGGAGTGAGTGATTGCAACTGCAGGCTTTAAACCTACCTGCCTGATGCTTCATGCCAAGCAATGGAGCTGAATTATTAAAAAGCTGACTATTAATTCTAAGCTACTTGATTATGCATATGAATGGAACAAATGTAAGCCACAAAATATGGCAAAATCTTGCAGTCTACCTGGAATTTTTCATGGAACACTTTCTCCTTGAACCCTTTGTAGACTGGCAGGTGACTTCAAGTTTGCTACTGGGCTAACGAATGCTTAAGAGTTTCCCTCTCTGCCTTGCAAAGATAGAAAAGAAAGCTCAAAGCCTCCAGATCACTCTGAAATGGTTTCTCCCTATTACAAAGGGTTGCAAAAAGCAGGCTTAATCATCTCACTGTTGGACTTAAGTGATTGTTGTAGGTTCCTTCCAACTGAAAATATTCTATTCTGTCTCAAGAATGGTTTGTCCAACTGTTTATTCTTTCTTTCTTCCCTCCCATGGGAAATAGAGGTGTGTGGCTGGTGTTGGAGGAAGGAGGAAAAAAAAAAACCCAACCAAAAAAACAGTGAGGTGGTGGTTGGTGGCAGAGAAGATGCGGATGGATATGGCCCAGCCTCAGCTAGGTAGATCTATTCGGCTGCAGACCCTCTGAGAACCTGCAGAAGGTCTCTTCTGAAGGTGAGTTTCTTCTTACTGGAGAGAAGCATATTGCTTAATGTTTAGGAAAGCCCTTAGCTGAATGAAAACTGGCTGTGGATATCTCACAGTGGACTGAAATGCAAAGTCAAGAAGCAAAGCCCTGAGCTTTGAGTTAACTCCACCTACACTTAAGATACAGCTTCACAGAGTGACTATTTGCATCAACCAACAGAAGAGAAATGCAAGCGTGTGCTTGAACAAGAAAGATGGCTGTTTGTAATGCTTTCAGACTCTTTCCTGCTTTGTCACTGTTTGCAGAGGGAGTAGATAAATCCCTGATGGCATCAATAGTCTACAGCATTTAATGCAAAAATATAATTATACAGGTACTGAGCTGCTTCAAAATGGCATCTAGGGCTTTATTTATCCAGTTCTCTAGGCGGTGGGAATGCTACTGGTTCAAACTAGTTTTAAAGAACAAGTGCTATCTAATAGCTTGCGTATTTGAGTCAGCTGGGCTTTTAACATCAAAAGAACTTGGTTTTGTTTAATCTGGCAGTAGGGAGAGTAACTCTTTCTCCTTCTCTGGGAGTTGGATTACAAAATCTTGAATTTGCTGTTGAGAGGTGCTACTAGTGTTCATGCTGGAGTGGCAGCGAGGTCTGTGTACCAGCATCCTAAACCATGCTAGGTGATGGTCCCTCTCTGCAACCTCATTGTCTGCCTGGGTGTGAGAATGAGGCAAAACTGTGGCTGTATTTTCAGGCAGTGACTCCTGCAGTCTATTATGGCACTGATCATCAAGCAGCAGATTAAGTTTTTGATTACTGGGAATGCTATTTTAATGGTCTGTGCTCCAGTATGTACACACCAGGCCATTGCTTTCATGCTCTAATTAGTTCTCTCAAAGACTCACTTGTAAATGGGAGAATTTCTATCTCATATCTGTAGGGCTGGAAGAGGATGGAAACCTTCCATTATAAAACTTGAGCGATTTTGGTTTTTTAAGGAGGTAAATGCTGCCTGGCTACTCTGTTTTAGAGCATTTCTTACCAACGAAGGTAGTGAAGGTGGCGAACACCTTCTTAGATCTGTCCTGTAAATGACTAAAGTGTGTCCCTTTATTCCCTAGAGGGGGTAGAGCACTGCAAGCTAGACAGCTCTATACCTGTCCCTTTGTGCCCCAACCAACCTGAAACAGCTGTTAAAAGGCTTTTGTCCTATCTGTGCAATTGAGGTGCATTGGTAACTACTATGTGCTTTTACTTAACAGTGGGAAAACAGATCTCCTTGTTGCTTCCTTATTGTAGCTTGGAAGCTGTTTGTGCTGATGGTGGGGAGGTGAAGATGTGAATTGGTCTGCCCAGAGGTGAGATTAAACTCGTCAATTATCTTGGCTTAATCTGAGGATCTAGTTCTAACTTTAGTTCTAACATAGCTTTATTGCTGGTGGGGCCTTCAGCTCACCCTAAACCTCTGTATCTGGCTGGCCAAGAGGCCCTTCAGTCCCTGTCAGGACCAGGTACTAGCATCCACATTCCCTTCCTAACAGATGAGCCAAGCCCCAAAGTGTTGCTCCACTGTTGGGTTCTGCTGTTGTGTAGCTTTAATGTCACTTTACTCGTTTCAGAGTAAAGTCGCTTTGAAGCGATGGGCTCTCAGACCTGAGCAGATGTGATAACCCACAGGTACATGGAGACCCTCTGCTCTCGGTGAATCCACAGAGGGTAGCAGTGCCCCTCCTCTAAGAGGGCTCGATCAGGGATGCAGCATTTCTCACGCTCAACTCAAACCCTTTGCTGGCTACTTGGACTTGACATGTTTCTTGAAACGCCTCTTCTGCATCCTTTTACCAAATAACCAGTTCTGATCCCAGTCTGCAGTGTCAAAGCTGGAAGTGTCAAGTTGTAATCACTTAACTTGGAAAACCAGTGCATCCCTGCTACTTGTACCCTACTGTCCCATCGCTGGGGGAAGGTGGCACTTCAAGGAGAGAAAAGTGAGAGGCTTTTCATGCAACTCAAATTAAGTTAAACAAGCATAGCAAACTGTGAATCTGTTTTAGCAGCAAGTAAAACACTATTGGGCTTTGAAGCTTGTTGTGGAACTTGAGTGGCTTTTTTCTGTTCTTGTGTATTTGCTGCCAGCAATTGTATCTGCTCAGTGAGATGAAAGTAGTCATCCCAAAGTGTGAAGAATCTTCACAACCACATCCCAGCATATGATCCCTTTTTTGTGTTAAAGTGGGGTTTTTAGCTTGTCTGGAAACTGTTACAGTTGCTCCTGACTTCCAGCTTCTCTGTGCTGCAAGTCCTCATGAACCTGCCACTGAGTTTGATTAAAAAGTACTCTTTGCCTGGAAAATGTTGGTCTTTGTTAGGTTTGTTCTTGTCTCCACTGCTTTCCATAGGCTTTTGCTTGGTATGAAACTGCACTGGTGCCCTCCTCTCTTTGGTCATGAAGGTTTCGGGTAAATATTTACATCCGTGATGTCTTGTGATCTGACTGGATGTGTTAGGCAAGGGGCTTTGCAAGTGTGCATAGCTAAGATTTAAGGTTATTCCTTATTACATCTTTAGATGTTGCTGAGTGTTCCTGTTTTTTATCTACTGCCCTCAGTTGTGTAATTCTCTATTGCTCTATTACATGACATCATCTGGATCTGCTGCTCTAGTCTGTTCTGAGCTTCATAACATGTTCAGCTGAGTCTTGGGTAAGGACCGTCATTTATTTCTAAATCCATTAGCGTTCTGAAAATAACTAAATAAATGCCATGCTAAACTCCTTATCATCAGCACGTTGCCTCCAGCAGCAGTGAAAATATTCATTGTTTGAGTCGCTGCTAACTGCAGAAGAGAGGCCAGGGTTGCCAGTGGCTGGACTAGTTACTGAGTTGTTTTTCTTTAAATTGTGCTCTTGCACAAAAAAGGCTGGCAAGTGGGTTCTCCGCTGGAATCAACAATCTCTTAATGCTCTGAGGCTAAACTAAGGCTGAAGTCAGCTATTCAGCTGCGACTCTGCAAATCTATTGTGTGTTTATCTCTGCCTGAGACCTACTCATTAAGCTAGCAAGATGCTTTGTATGGTTGTAACATCATTTAAGGGTAGGCTTTTCCTATGATCTTACCCATGTAGAAACCTAAGCAACAGAAAACCATCTCTTGCTGAATTTCAGGTGACTTCAGTGGCATGACTGGATCTCAGCAATGCTGCTGTACCAGTATATACTGTGTCCATAACAATGAGATGTGCTGGTTCATAGGCACATGCTGGCAGAATGGAGATGGAGCCTGGGCTCTCTGGTACTTGGTTTACTGCTGCTACAGGGTCCAGAAAGCAATGATACAGGTGAGAAACCGTCTCCTATTGTTAATGAGCCATGAAATGGAGATGTACTTTGAGCTCCATGGAGATGTCCTCTCTCTAATTGCTACAAAAAGGTAAACTGACGCTCAGGTGTTAAAGCGGCAGGTTAGAGCTTAAGCTACTGGTTGGGAGATGGATTTCAATTCCCTGCTCCCTTACAAGTAACTTTTTCCTTTACAGCAAAATAACCCTGAGCAATATTCCTTCAAACTCTGATTCAAATCTTGCCTTCAGGTGGAGCATGCTCAGGAGCCTGAGGACAGACCATAGCTGTAAGAGCAATGAAGTCCATGTGCTATTGCTGCTCTCTTGAGCTGCTCTCTTTACATCATCTCCCTTTGTCCTCTTCAGCTCTCTTACCCTGTTTAGGTGTGATGCGCCTCTCCTTTTCTACAAGAGGTGGAAAAGTTCGAGGTGAAGTTTAGTGTGTTGTAGGACTCCAAGGTCCTGATGAGATTTAGATTAGGCTTTGTGTTGGCACTTCCCCGAGGAAATATCTCTCTCTCTTCTGCCTTCCACATCTGTCTTGCAAGTAGCATGGCAGGCCCTGTGATGCGCTGTACTGTACAAGGTGCTTTAATCAGTCAACCAAGAGGAGTGCATGGGGCTGCACTGTCTAATGGAAGCTTTCAGTGGCCACAAGTCCATGCCAAACTTACAGCTTGCTGGTTGCAGCCTCGAGAGATCATAGAATCATAGAGTGGTTTGGGTTGGAAGGGACCTTGAAGATCATCTAATTCCAATCCCCCTACTGTGGCTTGGACACCTTCCACTAGACCAAGTTGCTCAAAGCCCCATCCAGCTTGGCTTTAAACACCTCCAGGGATGGGGCATCCACAGCTTCCCTGGGCAATATGTTCCAATGCCTCACCAGCCTCAGAGACAAAAAATTCTTCCTAATATCTATTACAAATCTACCTTCTAGTTTGAAGCCATTATCCCTCATCCTATCACTACATGCCCTTTGTAAAAAGTCCCTCTCCAGCCTTCTTGTAAGCCCCCTTCAGACACTGGAAGGCTGCTATAAGGTGTCCCCGGAGCCTTCTCTTCTCCAGGCTGAACAGCCCCAACTCTCTCAGCATCTCCTCATAGGAGAGGTGCTCCAGCCCTTGGATCATCCTTGTGGCCCTCCTCTGGACTCGCTCCAACAGGTCTATGTCCTTCTTATGTTGAAGGCTCCAGAGCTGGAGGCAATATTCCAGGTGTGGTCTCACGAGAGCAGAGTAGAGGGGTAGAATCGCCTCCCTCAACCTGCTGGCCATGCTTCTTTTGATGCAGCCCAGGACACAGCTGGCCTTCTGGGCTGCAAGCACACATTGCTGGTTCATGTTGAGCTTCTCATCAACCAACACCCCCAAGTCCTTGTCCTTGGGGCTGCTCTCAATCCATTCTCCATCCAGACTGTATTTTTGTTTGGGATTGCCCTAGCCCAGGTGCAGGACCTTGCACTTGGCCTTGTTGAACTTCATGAGGTTTGCACAGGCCCACCTCTCAAGCCTGTCAAGGTCCTGGATGGCATCCCTCCACTCCAGTGTGTTGATCTCCAGACAAATCTTCCACTAACTAAATACTTTAGCAGACCACGAAATGCCCTTCTTGCTCCCTTTGTTTCCAAGATAAGCCCAGCTAATGGGGACCTGAGTCTGACCAAGTCTTGTCTTAGTGTGTTGTGACCCCATCTTTTTAGTAAGGTGTGAGTTTGGCCAGTCTTGGACTACCTGATCTCAAATGTTGCTTGTGAAATGTCTTGTGAAAAACAGATGGCTGGATGAGTAGCAACTCTTTTAATGTCCCTACTGAGGGGAAGGCCTGAGCATCCCCTGTTCCTGGACGTGTGGAAAGGGTATGGTTTTCTTGCCTTGTGGTCCAGGCAGCTTCCAGGGATGGCCAAGTAGTCTGTAGTTAATATTTTGGCCCTTAGGGCCCCAGACAATGAGAACAGGGTTCATTCAGTCCCTGCTAACCACTGCAGTTGGGAGACAAAAGCTCAGGCACCATTGGTGTCCATCACATGAACCACAGCTTAGTACTGCAGGTGTGCAGCCATGCTGGCTTCTGCTCTGCTGACAGGTGGGATCTTCACACTTACAAGACCTTCTAGTCAGGATGTTCAGGTTTTGTTAGGGAGTCCTTATTCCCACTTCTCCTGTAGAGGTGAGACCTATTGGAAAATGCATCCAAAGAGCTGATGCTATCCCCTGCCCCCAGTGTGTGCTCCTTAGGGAGGGCTGGAGCAGGGACTTTGTAGTCAGTTCCTCTCCACACTGCAGTTTACTCCTGTGGCATTCAGCTTCTTTCCAAGAGGGCAATGCTTGGGTGAAAGTTGCTCCTCTTAAATGCTTGCAAGGGACCCTTAAACTACCTTCTGGAGGTGACAGCATCTTTGTCCCAAGAAAAATTGTGTTTTGAGGTATGGGGAGGGGACTGTGATTAGGGTAGGGATTGTGCATCAAACAGTTATGTTTGAGCACTCAGTCCTGCTTGCACCTCCCTGTTCTAGCTGGTGGTAACACAAGTTGGCTCGCACAGTCCTGACCTAATAAAACCTGCATGCTGGTGTGACTTTTGCCAGGGAGTTTCTGCCTCTAGCTCTGGCGGAGCATGGTGGAGAGACTGGCTGCCTTCCCCAGCTCCTGCCAGTGCCAGGAGGAAATCACCATCTGGGTGCAATCTGCATCTAAAGGACTCTGACCTTCCCAGCAGCCTTTGGTCTGAGCACCGGCCCTGGTCCTTGCTGGCCCTGCATAGCTCCAAGTATCTGTAGGAGAGAGCCAGCAGTGCTTGAAGAGCTGTGGGAAGCTGTAGGGAAAAAAAAAAAAACTACTGGAGGGAGACAATCGAATGAGTAGTTATGTACCTCTTAATCAAATATAACTCATTTCTCCTTCTGTTAGATATGACTGGCCCTTCCCTTAGTTGTGAAGGTGAGCAAGGAGAAGCAGAGTGTTGAGTCTTAAAGCATCAGGCTTCTGGGTCAGCAACTTGTGCTGCTGCCTCTTAAACTCCCCTGAACCCCTTTGTGATAAAGGGACCATTGTGCCTTTTCTTGGAGTTGTTTTGTGACTGTTGCTGCAGTCTTCTCTCTCAAAGTTGAATGACTTTCTGGAGCAGGGAGGAACTCTTACAAGGGAGCACATCTCAAGTTACCCTTTATCTGAAGGTACCGATACAGTCCTGCCTCATATTTACTTGTGTCTTTGTGGTGGGCTGGCACCAAAACCAAAAATGATAGTTGCTAAAGTCACCGTGATGTCTCAATCTGCAGGCTGCAATTACTTAAACTGCGAGGTCACTAGTTACCTCAGCCTCTGATATGGAATTTCCTTAACAAATCTGGTGCCCCAAACCAGTCTGGGCCTCTGCAGACCATTGTGCCAGAGCAACTTCAAACATCTGTCCCAAAATGGGATCCTTAGTGCTGTGGTTGAGACCTGTGGGATTCAGGGGTGAGACCAAAGAGTGCTGAGGCAGATGGTAGGGGGATAGACGCTTAAAACCCTTCCAAATGACACGAACTCAAAAAGGAGCTGTTATCTGGTGGTTCCCCCCCCTCGGAGGGGGGTTCCCAGCAGGACACTGTGCTCCCTCTGCTGTGCTGCAGCACTTATTGCACTGTCCTGCAAGCAGGGCTGGTCTCCTCCAGCTGATAGGGCAAAGCAGGCTGTGCAACAGGAGCTCCAGTTGTGAAGCAAAGTGACACTTCACTTGAGTTGCAGTCAAAGCAGCAGGAGGTAGGAGGGGATTTAAGGAGTTCAGTTATTCCGATTAAAATGGAATAAACCAACTCTGACTGCAGGTATGGTGGTGCTTAAATTATTTAATTTTTTTTTAATCCCATGAACAACTTCTTTGCTTTTGTTTAAAGTCTTGGCTGCGTCACAACCATGGGAGGAATCCCAGCACTATTTCATGCATGAGTGTTGGAGAAGAGTTTCTCTGCAATGCTTGGGTCCACCTAGTGTTTCTTTCTGGGTTCCAAACTCTTGTAGGCTCCAGTGCTAGCCCACCAGAAAAATCATGGTCTTGGCAAAAGTGACCTGCTAAAAAGCAAATATACATGGTATCTGTCCCTGGCTTGGAGGAAACCCAAGTATCTTCCGCTCTGCTACATGGCTGATCCTGCTGGACCAGGCAATCAGGTCCTGTACGATCTGGTTGTGACGGCAAGCAAAAATCCACTTCCTGCTGGATTCTAGTCCCAAACCAGCCTAGGTACAAAGAGCTACTTAATACCTATCAGACAGTCAAGAAGAAATAACTTGCTAAGAGAGGATGATGAACCATCTGCCTTGAAGGGAGGTTGTCTTTGGGCATAAAGCTTGTTACTTGCTGGAGGGGGATACTTGGATGAGGCTCCTCACAAGCTGAAGGGCTCAGTGTAGGGTGTAACTCCTGATCCTTGGATCCAGCTCCCTCTGGGTGACTGTGCTTAGCTGGGCCAGTGGAGGCTGCTTGCAAAAAGCAGGTCTAGAGACACTGGGATAGACCAGATACCTTCTGTCCAGCACTATCTGATATCTTCTCTGGTGCCTGGCATCATATCGAATAAGCTGATACCTTCCAGAAAGCTATACTGGTGATGGGGCTAATATTTCTAGCAAGGGACACCTACTGCTGTAATAACCCTTCCTCATAGCGAAAGATGGTTTGGGGTATAAAAGGAAATTGATATGGCGCCCAGTCTTCCACTGTGATAGCTGTGGGCCCGTAGGATGCAAGTCTTGGAGGAATCATACAACCCTCTGTGGGAAATCTGTGTGACATACAGCCCCACAAAGTTGTACTTGTGTGTTGTCACATGTAATCCCATAGTTGTCTCCTTCCTGGTCGTTGTCTCCCAGGAGGAGCTAACAAGGTCACTGCTTGGGGGACTGGGCTCCCAATCACCTGATGTAACTGGATGCCATGTATTCAACTTGTACAAGGAGTTAAATGTTGTATTAAATGTGTACCATTTAAACCATTAAAATGGCTATTAACTTCTGCAATGTATGCATCTTCCAAACCAACATAACTGGATTAAAATCAGATCTCCCCACTCTTCTTCGCATGATAATTTTTGGGTGGGAATGGTTTTCTCTTGTGAACTGAAGGAGATGGCACTTAGCATTTGAAACTGGAAAGTGAGTTGATTCCTTGAAATTAATCGAGGTGCTAAATAAGCATGAATATTCTTTTCCCCCATATTTGCTGGATCTATACAGCAGCTTAAGCCTTGAAATCTCGGCAGGGGTTTTCCTGCCTCCAGCTGAAATGGTGTCAAATGGTTTTCTAGGTGTTTTTTTCTGGATGTGATTTAGAGGATGGGGAAGGCTCATTCTGGATATGTTGCCTTGAGACCAAGATCTGTAGCAATCAAAAGCCAAGATAGTTAAGATTTCTTTAAACCCCTCTTGCCCCTAACTTCCAAATTTCCCAAATTGCTTGCTGCAGCTAGATCAGCTCAGGGACCCTTTTAGAGGAAGGAAAGATTGGGAAACGGAGAAACAAAACAGCCTGAGTCCAGCCTTTATGGGTAGTATAGGTACTTATCCTAATATGATACTGTGTGCAAACTGGAGGCAATGCAAATGTCCTCTTACTGGCTTCTAATTGCTATCTTGCTTTTATTTCAGCAGAGGATCCTTAAGCTTCATTCACTGCTTTTCCAACTGCTTTGTGTTCAGTGCTCCCGGTGTTGGCACCTACCTCCTGGGGAGAGTGATTTGAGCAGGGAGGCAAAAAAATCCCATCAAGACTCACTCAGGTTGTGAGCAAACAAGGTAGCAGCGGCTGGGAAAAGCTCACAAAAAAAAGCAACAAGGTTTGCAGGAACTTAAGAAATGTGCCTGTGTTTCTTCAAGCAAAGTCTATGGGTTGGAAAGCATCGCTCTGCACCTGCTTTTAAAAACGTTATTGTTGTTGCTGCTTGACTTTGAAAAGAAAGGGGGGTATATCCCTGTGCTGTACCCCAGGGATTCATTTTGAATCCCGGCTGGCTGTACTGGGTTATTTCAGAGGAAGTTTTGAAGGGGCAGAGAAAACCGGTCCGGATGATGGGACTCTGGTGTACATCAGCATGCTTTATGGGAGAAGCAAGACTTGTTAGCTTGGTGCTCTTTCCCAGCTCTGAAGTTATGGGCAGCATCTCACCTGTTAACACTTCTAGTAGCCTTGTGCTCTTAGAAAAGTGAGAACTGGGTGGGGTTTTTTTTGTTTTGTTTTTCAGAGTTGGCGTGATGATCCTCAGCACAGTCGGGTGGTGATGGTGGGATATGGACTTTTAACCCTTGCCTTTCGGGTGGAGCCGGGGCTGTGCCCCGAGGTCCTGGGCCGGACCGGGCGCGATGGGCAGGGGCTGCGGGGCGGGCGGCGCTAGGACCCGGGCAGGGGTGTGACACCGCTCCGTCCCTTCCCCTTCCAGCCCGCGCTCCCGCACCGACACTTTCTGTATTTTTTTTTGGCTGCGCTGTCTCTTTTTTTTTTTTGGTGGTGTGTGTGCGTTGGGTGACAAATTAAATAAATAACTAAACCCCTTCGAAACCACACGAAAGCCCCGCAAAGTGGCGAGATGAAGACGGGATGAGAGGAAAACCCGAGGCAGCCATGGCAGCGAGACGGGTGTTCCACCTCCAGCCATGCGGTGAGAGGCACAGCTGGCGGCGGCGGGAGGGGGGGACACGGACGGGACACAAGTGTGATGAGTTTCGCCGGCAGTTTGCGGGGGTGTCCCTACCCGCCCTCCCGCCTCTTTCACCCCATCTCTGCCTTGTGCGGCAGCGGGGAGGGGTCCGGGGCTGCGGGGATGGGATGCGATGCGATGAGGAGGGCGGTCTGGAGGGAATGGGGATGTTATTCTGTTTTTTCCCTTCTTGGAAGGATGCCGGGTGGGGGGGATGTAGAAATCTGGGAAATCTTCCATGTGCATCCTTGCTCAAGGCTTTTTTTTTTGTTCAGGAGTCTGTTGTCGGCGGGGAGGTGGTGACACCCCTCTCCTGAATCTGTGCTCCTTGGGCAGCGGCGGGATGTTCCAGCCCAGGGAGCGCAGATGCGGCGGGAAAGAAGTACCGGGGGGGGATAAAGGAGCGATGTAAACGTCCTGGCTGCTTGTTCTGGGGGTGTTGTCCGTCCCCCCCCCCCTTTTTTTTTTGGTACTTGTTTATACCTAACTAGGGGAGGCGCACATGTTGTGGTGTTTAGTTCTGCTCCGGCGCTTTGCTTGCGGATGCGGCTGCCCGACTTCGTGTTGGTAATGGTGTAAAAGCCGCAATAAAAAGAAGGAAAAAAAAAAAAAAGTGAAACTATATGGCTTAAGCTGAACTTGTGTAAAGGGCTTGGGCAGTCGTGTGCATTGTCAAAACCCCCAGTGATGTGGTATCTTTGAAAGGCGGGGACAGGGTGGGTTTAAACGCACTTGGAAATGCACTTTGTGATTTACTCTAAACTTCAGAAAATAACTTTTAAAGTGCCGCCCCCCTCGCCTTACCAAAGGAAGCACTTCCTTAATCAGCATGGCTGCGTTAGCGCTGGTTTGACACTAAATTAAATGACAGGGACTTGGGCTCCCGTAGGAAAGTTTGTTCTGGAGTAAAAGCAACTGTAGGTGGCACAACAGCTTTGCTGCCTGCGAAGCAGCGAGCGGGAGGCTGGTCCTCAAACTTCTGAGGATCTTTTCTCGGGGAGGATTGTGTCCTAGTTTTGTCCCCCTGACAGTTTAATGAAAAAGTTCATTTCAGATCTGATGTTCTTCCTCAAAGCTTTCTTCTGCGCTGCTGTTTTTCGTGTCCAGGACTAGTGTTCTTCCTCTTGAGACCTGGTGGTGTGGAGTGGCTGTCCATCAGCAATGTGCATGTGAACAACCACAATTGGGAACATATAATTTCTTTCCCAGTGTGCAATGTTTGCAGGACTTCTTATACGGGTTTTCTCTAGGTGTGAACATGGCCGTATCCCTGCTTTGCAGAGTTCTTGTCCCTCAAAAGCTGTAGCTGAAGCATGGGATGAACTGCTTGACCCTGGGCTGGATAAATCCAGTGGTATTTCAGCCTTCTCACCTGGGTTGCTCTTGGAGTTGGTTTTGCAGCTGTCTTTTTTGGAGGCTGGAAGGAAACAGTGATGCAACGCTTTAGTCCTGTCTACACTGCAACCTCAGTCATTGCTGTCACCCTTGAGCCGTACGTCCCCGTTTCACTGCTATAATCGAGACGTGTTGGCTAATCCAGCTCAGCCAGAGTCTTCTACTTTTGAAATATCTGTGGCTTTCATACAGTTGCCACTCTAAGAATTATGTACCACAGAGGAAGTTCCTCGCCGGTTCTCGTGTTGTTCCTTGGCAATTTGAATGCTTCAGCTTGTTTAAATGAACATAGCTAGAAATAAGAGTTGGGTTTTTAAATGGAGCACTCAATCGACTCCCCCAGTGGCATCAGACACCTGTATGTAAACTTGTAGTGCCTTGACTTCTAGCAAAGTTGTAGTAAATTATTTAAGGCTGTAAACAGTTGTTAAAGCAAGCTTTATTTTTATGTTGTATCAATGTGAAAACAAAAATGTCTTGGTTTTAAATGCGAGAGGATCCAAAATGGAAGTTTTCTGTATTGTCTTAAAGAATGAAGTGTTGGTGAAAAGTTTGCTATTTCTTGCAGAAGGGAGCTTGAGGTTAGGTGCAAAGTTGGATTTTAGTCCGGAGTTATTGGACTTAGGCAAACAGAAGAGCTCCAGGCTGTGTAAGACTAAAAGCCAAACCTTGTCCTTGCAGAACTGCACCGCATACGTACTTTATGCCTAAAGACAGGTGCTAAATCACGTTACCTAGGGGGAAAGCTGTTCCTTTTTTTTATTTTTCAGTGAGTAATTCTAATACTGTGCTGTGATTTAGGTGTCTCTGGAAAGTCACAGCGATTGCTATCCAAAAGCTTTCTATTGCTCTAGCTTGGGTGGCACTTGGGTTACTTCGTAATGCAAAACCACTGAGTTTCGTATTCCTAATGCAAAACCATTTCTAGAAAAGTCCCACTTCTTTATGCGGGATTTCTCTGGGAGTAAACAACTCTCTGGGACACTTTAATGACTCATCATCATGAAACTGTCATCTACCCTCTAAATATGTAAATTACAGCCAAGCACACCAGCAGATACCCAGCATATGTTAATTCCAAGCTACCTTTGCTGCTAGCAGCAGCTGGGGCATAATGTGGTGCCTTCGCTGCCGAAGGGGGTTGAGGAGTCCACTGTGAAGGATGCAGTGCAGTAAGGTTAAAAACTGGGAATGCTGAGGCAATTCCTTGAGGTTGATCCTAATTTGAGTCTGAGCAGTGTTTTGTGATCATGAAGTCTGCAAAGCAGCTCCTTCAGGAGTTTGTGTTGGGACCTGGTGAAACTGAAAAACTCTTCTCTTTTTTTTAATGCAATAAAACTTTCTAAATATGATCTAGTATAAGCTCCCCATAAAGCCTTTCTGCAGAGCATGGTGACATGCTGGCCCAGAGCAGAGCACTGCAGGCTTCTGCATCTGTCAGTGCTGGCTTTGATATCAAAGCGCTTAGCTGTCACTTAACTCCATGGGTTTTTCTATTCCCCCTTTCTAAATTCATCCCTGGCTCTGACTTGCAATTAAAAATAATAATAATAAAAAAGGCAGCAGTATGAACGGCTTCAGTCTAAATCTGTTATTGAAGAAGGGTCCGCAAGCTCTGATTGATGAGTGGGAGCTGTGATTTGGGTAGGGCATGGAGGGAATAGAGTCCAGTTTCATTCCTCATAAATGCCCGGCTGAGAAACTGCAAGAAGATGGGGAGAAAAGCATGAAAACCTGGTGTAAGCCACTGGAGTGCGTAATGCTGACTTGTGTTGGGCAGGAACTTTTTTCCCCGCACAGGTGCTTTTTAGGTGCCTAGGTTTGAAGGACCTGATGCAAATGGCAGCAGAAGGGCTTGTGGGGCTGTGGCTGCCCCAAGGGCATTCTTGCAGCCATAGCATAGTGGGATGGATGGAGACTAGTGCTAATGTGGGCTCTGGGGGGGGGGGGAACCCAGATTGAAGGCAGCGGAGAGATCTCGGCTGGTCAGTGCTTGGAGCTGGGCAACCTTTTGTCTGAAGATGCCATGGGCGGGTTTTGAACAGCAATGGTGATTAAGTGAGTTATTGCTGGGTGCTACCCACTCATGGGGGCAGATAAGGAGTGGAAAACTGGAGGGGGGCAGTCTGGGGGCTGAGGATGAGGTGGCCTTCCTCCCCTTTTCGTATTGGGGCAGGTGCTGGCACCCTGCAGTGGTGGGAGCTGCCACTTGAGCTCAGCCCCTGGGGGAAAAAGCACCCCACAGGGGCACAGTGTGGGGCATCAGGTTTATTCTACTTTTCCTCTCGCCCGCTGCCATCTCTTACTCCAGGAGTTAAATGCCTCTTCCCCCTGCTCTGAGCCTAATTGCGTCCCCAGGGTTTAACACGCGTGTTTGTTTTATTCAACGTGTTGGCTGTTCCCACCGGAACAGGCTGATTTTTTTATTATTTTTTTTTTTAGGGGTTTGGCTATTTTTTTTTTTTGCTTATTGTGCACAACAAGCTACTGCACAAGATATTCGGGAGGAGGGGGGGAATTGTAGTAATGCCAATACTTTTTTGAATATTATAAACCTGGCTTATCAGCCCGACGCAGAGCTGGAATTTGTCTCTTCCTGTGCTGCATCTCTGCTTTCTGAGAGGGGCGTTTAAATACAGGCTGGAGACGCAGCCTTTCCAGTGTGCTCTGCTGGGCTGTGACAGCAGCAGCGGGGCTGCTCGAGCGGCTTTCTTTTTGCACTAATTCCTCTCCAAAAAGGAACTTCTCGGGGAGAAGGCTCTGAGACTGCATGTCCCAACAGTACCCACTGAAGGAGGTGAAGGGAGACGCGGTTTGCTTCGTACCTGGCTCTCCTATTTTCTCTGTCCTAATGGAGCCGGCTTCTTTTTGCTACCCCCGGCTCACCTTTCTCCGCTCACCCTACGGCCAGTTTGGGGCGAGCGCTGGCTCTTCGCAAGATTTGGCCCCATGGCCACAACGCTTGGTGACACAGAGGTGGACTGGGCCGGTGGACGGTGCGTGACAGGGGATGAAAGGGTTGGGGCCGGGGAGGGGGTGGTATGGGATAGCAGAGAAGGCCACCGAGATTTTGGGGGGGCTTTGGAGACAATGGGTGAGGAGGGAGGCAACAAAGGTAGGACTTGGTGGATTCGTTTGCACAATTTTGTTGATGCACTCTCCTCGGACCTCTCCTGGTGGTGCTCACTTGGCCACTGTCATCTCCACCTCGGAGCAGCTCTGGTCCCTGCTACACCCTCATGCCTGAGCAGGTTGGCCAGGGAGAGCTGATAAACAACCTCAGCATGGAAAAAAAAATAAAAATAGAAACTGATCTTAGCCAGTCTTTTGTTTCATAAGCTTGTTCACTTGCTGAAATGAATCCGTCAGTGTTTGAAACCTGAAATACCTGCTGGAGGCTAGGCGGGCTCGTTTCACCTTTAGGGTTGTGATGCTGTCAACTCTGTCCTTTTAACTGTTATTAAAGGTATCAAGTGTGGGTATAGGGGAAGGTATTAAGATCCTCTATTGATTTGTCTCACTACAGGGAAGTACCTTAAGAGTATTAGCTTGGTTCAAAATTGTACACGTTGCTTTACTGCAAAGAATCTATATGGAGAAACTGGGTAATTTCTGCTGGTTTAGGATCTGAGCCCTGCTGTTAGTGCTGATCCCAAGGACAGGAGTCTGGACTGTAAAACTTTTTTTGAGAAGGTATTAAGCTTGATGAGATGAGGTCCTGAGCAGCCTGATGTAGCTTTGAAGGTGGTCCTGCCTGGAGCAAGGAGTGGGGCTAGAGACCTCCAAGGGTCTCTTCCACCCCCATGTACTTTGAGCTAGGGTATACTTCCTTTACATTGTATTAACAGTCTGAATATGATGTGCCTTACCTGGAAAAGCTTGTCAGGTGGCATGCAAAATAAAAAAAAAAAAAATGGAGGAGACTGGATGAGCAGTCTCGGCAGAGAAAATGCGTAGGAGGTGTTTAAAAACATGCATTGCCTGTGGTTTCATGCAGCGGAAACAAGTCTGTAGCAGGGACTGAAAACGGGGGTATGTGGCTCTGACTGAATCCCTCAGCTAAAAGTGATGCCTCTTCCCGAGCCGTGCCCTGCCTCGCCGTGCTTTGCGCTGGGAAACGTTTGCTGCTGCCTGGTAAATATGATCCCTGGGAAATTTTTACTTAAGTCGCAGTAATTGTCAGAGTTACTGTAGGGGAGTGACCCAGTCTTGCCAGCATTTGGATAACTCGCTGTTTATTTCTGTCTTATTTTTGTTTTAGGGTTCTGCCTTTTCTAAGGTTGACTTGATGTTGCTTTGGGTAGCTAGGTCCCCCCCCCCTTTTTTTTTTTTTGGCCAGCATAGTCAATTCCTCAGGGCTTTAAATATCCAGCTGGGGGAGACTTGGCTTATTGTTATGAAAATCTGGAATTGTAAGGAAAGTGAAGCAGTAGAATAGGCTGGAGGAGGGGGAGGATGTGGCATCTTCCCTCCAAAGCTTTTTAGGGACTGCATAGTCGAGCACTGGGCTTAGATATAAGTCTCTCTAGATGAGGTGAGGTCTCTTCAGCTGTTTTGTGCAACTTGCTGTTTTAGTTCAGAATTCCTGCCCTGTTTCTCATTCCTTTATGCAGGCTTCTCATTGAATGCATGTGTTAACCCTGGCACTGCTGCTGCCCATGCAGCTGAACTGTCATGCTGGGTAGCGTGGAAAAAAAAAAACATCGGAGCCCAGCTCCGCAATCGGGCAGGCACCGCGCTCATAGAGTACAGCAGCTGTATCTTTAAGAAATTTGCTATATCTACCTCTCAGCAGCAGGTTTTTTTCCCTCCCTCTCTTCTTCCTGCATCTTCACATCCTCTTGTTTTCCCTGTACTTCTGTCTGTAAGGTACAGTATCTTCTCACTTCAGTTAAGCCTGGCTGCCACAAAGCTTTTTTTTTTTTTTTTAAGGAGGCGCACAAGCTTTCTCTGTACAGCATCCAGCACAAACTGCCGGCTCCGAAGTGCAGGGTCACTTTAATTATTCTATTTTTCCTCCTTGCTACCAGAGGCAAATAGCTCTGAGAAGCAGCGGGATCTGGGTGGCTGGAGGAGAAAAACCCAAAGCCCAGCCTTGGCTGCGGTGGCATGCGGAGCGGTGCTTTGCAGGCGTGAAGTTAGCAGCTTGCCGGCATCCCTGCTCCAGTTGGGAGAGCTGGGTTGGAGGTGCCCACTGGGAGCTAATGGGTCACGCTCTCACTCCACCCATTCGCCGCTCGCCAATTGGAAGTGAGGGAGAAAGATGCTCTGGATGGATTAATATTGGAGCCATTGAAAAAGCACGAGCCATTGCCGCCTCAGCCACCTGAGCAATTTGGGAACAAGTGTGGTGGCTCAGGGGGAGCAGGCAGGAGGGGAGCAGAGGCTGTTTGAACAGCATCTCTATTAAAGAAGTAGTGCAGGTAAGTTGTGTTCTTGGGGGAAAAAAACAAAAACCAAACCCAACAACAAACCAAAACCAACAAAAAACCCCAAAACTGAAGCACCACTGTTGCTGGGCGATGCATTTGGACAGGAAATCTAGAAAACCATCTCTGCCAGCTCTTTAATTATTTAATTCACTAAAGTAAGGCAGTACTTGATGTATTTTCAATGGGCTTTGCTGCTTAGTGATGATATCTATTGCCTGTGCCGGATGTCTCTGTGCTGTTGTGTTTAAGGATGTAGAATACCTTTTGAATTCAATTTACATTAACCAGAGTGCTGTCTTTCAGGGTTTGAATTTAGTTTCAAGATATGCATGCGGAGATGAGCACAAGGGATCTTACCTGTTCTGTTTTTTCTCTAATTAATGCTAAAACATCCTAACAGCCTGTCTGCAAGGCTTTACATACTGATGTTTCACATGGGGAAAGTGCAGTGCTGAGTGAAAACAAAATGCATATATGCAATCTGTCTAAAATGCTAGCAAACATCATCCCTGTTGCTGTAGCCATGGAAGCCATGTAGATGAACCATAAACAATGTCCTGATGAATAGCACTCTATCATGGATTGCCAGTCTGCAATTATTTCACCACTGGACCAGGGCATTTTTATTTTGGGTTAATGATGGACGGCAAAATTGGATCTGGTGCTGCTGGCTCTCCCCCCACCCGTTGTGGTGTTATTGCTGCTGCTGTTTTGTGGCTCCTAGACATAGAAACTCTATGGGGTGATTTGTGTTATCCTGCTAAGCCTGTTGTGATTTGAAATACCTGTTTCTGTGGGGAAGGTTGAGGCTGCAGAGGGCAGCTGGACTACCATTTGGGTATCCTTTGGACTGTTTTCACTTTCAATGGGAAGGGGAGCTGCCGCCTTTTACTGTCTTGCCTGGAACCACAACTGAAAATGTGTTTGGTGGTTAGGTGGCTGGGTTCACCGCTCTACTTGTGTGTCCTCCCATGTTTCCAGTACAGGGCTTGAGTTTGATCTAACCTATGGTTTTAGGTGAATTTGAGCTAGTCTCCTGTTTTATCCAGATGCCTTTTGGGTGGTGGTTGCAGCGGTGGGTGCAGGAATAACTTTGCTGCCAAGCTGGACCAGCCACTGTTGCCTCTTTAGCAACTGTTTTCACTTCTGGTGGCGTTAAGACAGGGGCTAAAAACTTCTTTTTGTGTCCCTAAAACATGATCCTGGTACCCGGAGAGGATGCTGGAGTGTGAAATAGGTGGTGCTGGAGCATCTCTTCCACCTAACCCCAAAGGAGAGGTCTTATAGCTACTAATTTACACCTTGCAGCTGCTTAATTTTTATGGTATTTAACACAACTGAACCACTGCAGGGAACAGCTCCCTTCCTCTGAATAGCCCCAAGCAAGTGAAATGTTGATAGACAGTCTCTTAACCATTTTTGCATGTTTTACACAGTACTGCTGCAGATAAGTGGCAGGTGGTGGCCTCTGGAAGACCTGCCTGTATAAGGAAAGCATTTCAGCAAAGAAATATGTCTAAAGCACCTTTTTCAAGCCACACTCAACCCTGACCAAGATTTGGGGCCATTGCAGTATCTTTTTTTGATTAAGAGTTATGAGGTTTTTGATAGGGCCCTGCAAGTGAAGGAGCTGTCTGAAAAGCTGTCAGTAAGAGTTAATGCTTTCTAAATTATTTAAATGTTTCAGGAAAAGTCTACTGAAAAGCCTCAACTGGTCTGTTCTTGGGCCTTTGCCAGCTTGTGGGATCTCTGGAGGTATTTGCTTTCGCTCCTCTCCATGTCGCACTTATGCAAGAAATCCTTGCAAGTCTTAAATTGCTTTTTCTTAGAGGGTCCAACAAAATGAAACCTCCCCCTTCAACCTGGAGGAAGAAAAAAAAAAAGGCAAATAGCCCAAATTGTCTGTCTGCCAGCCAAATCCCAAAGTGTTGTTCCCCCACTTCTCGGCTTGTCCTGCTCACCTATGAAATGCTGGCAAAGAAACCTGGCGGAGGAGGAAAAGATATCCTGTTAGCAAAGCAGCTGCACAGCTCTCCATTTACAGGGTCGCTTCCTATTGTGGCTCACCTCTGGGAGGCACCCTTGGATATTAATTGCTCGGGTGGGCTAAATTGTGATGAGTCAACCTGGGCAGCCTGGTGCTGCTGGTAAATCCAAGCACCGCTGACACCAGCCTTGAGTGTGCATGGAGGGGGCTTTGGGGGGGAAAGTCTCTGGTAGCTGTCACTGCTGCAGTCGGCGATCTTTTATTAGATGGTTTTATTGTGATGGGTGCTCTGGAGGAAGCTGGGGAGGGGATGAAGAGAGGGGAATTGTTCAATGCAGTGAGGAAGATGCTTTGAAAACAGACATGTCTGATCCCTGAGCTTGTGTGTGGGTGTATGTTTGCTTGGGAGTGCGCAGGCAGGAGGATGCTTCCTGCTTTATCCTTTCAATATGATGCTTTCTATTTTCACAGTCAGCGACTGTGAAAATTAGTTCTGGGGTTTCGTTTACCAGAGTGACCGTGGCATGATTTAAGACCTCCTCACACCATTTCCCTTCATCAGAAGAATATCCAGCTCCTTGCATATAATCCCTGATTTGATACTTTAGTGCTTGCTCAGTCATGAAGCTATGAAGTTGTGGTTTCTGGCTGGATCGGGACTGGCATGCTGGGGTGGTCACACTGTGATGGAGGACACTGTTTAGATAGATCCATGGAGCAAAAATTTATGTACAAGTGACTAATGCACCATGGGATAGCCTAGAAAATGTCAGAGGGCTGGTGTCATATCCTCCAAAAATCAGAGAAATGGGACACTTACCAGGGGGCGTTAGAAATGTCTAGTTTTGGTAATCCAGACCTCTTAGTCCGAAAACTGGGAATTTTGGGGAAACGAAACGCTTGTGGGAAGCAAAGAGATGGTGAAAATCCTGTAGGGATACTACTTCTAGTAGGGGGGCAGGGGAGACAAGTGGCACATCTATGCAATTCTGTGGCAAGAAGAGGATGTTAAACATAACTTTTAAAAAGTGCTCTTTACCAACAGAAAAGTCTCCTCCTGTAAGGTTTGCGAGAGGACTTGGCTGTGTCTACGCATGAGGAGGGCAAAGTTTGCGTCCCTGCAGGTCTGAGTCTCTTGACTAAAGCAGCAATTTGCCACTGGATTTGGCTACTTAAAAGCACCTTCTTTCTCAGTGCGTGCTCTGGCCAATGCTTTATCCTCTTCTGAAAGCTTACCAAGGTGAAGGGGTTTGGAGTAGATTTAAATCTTCTTGGATCATGAGTGTCTTCTAGACTGTTTTCAAGACCTCAAAAGTTGATTTTTCTTCTAGGTGGTTGCACACAGATGGTGTTTTAGTCAACCCATTTAGGTAAAGGTTTCCAATAAAAATCTCTGCTTTATTACAAAGTGGTGCCAACACCTGCTGGTGTACCAGTCTGCATTAAACCTCTAGGTATGCCATGTGGGGATGAGCCCCTCACCCATCCTTCACTGTTTGGCTGTGTTTTTTCAAAGACTGGATAGCTTCACGAGGAGGAGGATAAGCTGAGAAGAAAAGTGGGGGGCAGCAGTGTAGTAGGGGAATGTGGACAGAGGGAAGTCTGCCGTTCCCATGAGTACTGGCTGGAGTGTGCCATTAGCCTTTCACCGTGATGATTGGTATGTTGCTAACTCTTTACTCTTCAAATACTGCTGTAGAAAGCAGTACTGGGAAGGTATTTAGATGTGTGTGATGGGCCTGTGGATATAATCGGAGGGGAGGAGGAACACAGCTGGTCTGTTGTGGAGCTGGGTAGCTTGTTGTGGGGCTGTGCTTAGCCCTTCCCTGCAGCTATGCCACTGAGATGAATAAAGGATAATATGAGGAGGGATAGGGCTCTGGTGTGCCTTGTGAAAGAAGGGTTTATCCCCCTCAGCCTCTGCTGGGGATGAAACGTGGGTGGATGTGTGTCTGCACTGAGAAAGCACACGTGGTGCTTGCAGGGGGAGCAAGGCTTTAAAGCTTCAGTGAAGAAGATTTTTCTTTTTTTGTTGATCTTGATTCTTACCCCTTTAAAACTCCTTGGGACGTAACAGTGCTGATTATTTCCCATTTAATGACTTACAAAAGGTTATTTTACCCCTCTTGAGTTTTTTCTATTATTTCTTCCTTTGCCTTTATCAATGAAAACTGGTGCTTTCTGGAGAAAGGTCTATGTTTGGGCTTGCCAGAGGCAAGCAGTGCTCATACACCATATTTACCAGAAATTTTCCTGCCTAAGTATTAACAAGCAAGCCTTACTCATCTTATGCTTCCTTGAATTATGGTGATGGGTTTTGAAACCCTGACTTGTGTGGTTTTTTTTTTTGTCATACCTCTCTAGATGTAGAGGAAAACAAGTTAAATGTCAAGCTCTTGTCCTGTGTTGTCAACTGTTACTGCCCAGAACAGCAGCTTGGGGCATGCTTATCAGCTTTGACTGTGCCATATGAGCTGTGCTTTCACCAGCATTTTCCAGTTGAAGCGTATAGGGCTGTAGGAAAGGATCAGCTGCTTAAGGTGTAGACAGAAGTGAGAAGTGGTGAATTAAGGCAAAATAGCTTTTTGCATGCTGCTGTCCATTCTTGCTGACTTGGGTGGTTTTGAATCATTTGCAGCAAATGTCTCCACTAGGAGACCTCGGTGCTCAGTTCTTCCCTGAAAACTGCCAAAAATCTCATGTTTTAAGAGCACAAGTGATGCTCTGTGGGAGGATCCTGCAATATTGATATATTTGGAACTGATCAGCTAGTCAGTGTGATCAGATTTGCTGTCTGCTGAGCTTTTTTCCTGTTCTGCAGCGATGTAGTTGTGTTACGAAAGGAGTTTGAGGCTTTCTTATCTTCCTGCTGTTGAGCTCTTGCTACATACAAAGATTTTTAAACTCTCAACTGCAGGCTTCTTTCAGTCAATGCTCCACATAAAGAAAGAAAGAAGTTCTCTCCAGGTTTGCCTTGGGATATTATTCCTTGTGCGTATGGTGGGGTTTTCTTTTTCCCTCTTAAGTCTGTCTGGTTTTCTGCTGACTTTAAGTGGAGGAGGGGAGCAGCATAGTTTGATTATTAGGTATCTGAAACACATAAATTGTGGCTCTTCCCCTGCCCCAAACTGCATAAACCTGGGTGCAGCTCTCTGGCCACTTGTGCTGCTGCAGGCTCCCTTGTCCTGTGATGTTAATTCATGGTGGGGTGCAGAGAACAAAGAATACAAGCCAGCTCAGAGTTTAATATTAAATACCAGGTCTGATGGAGCCTTGGATAGGGATAGCCTTGTCATTTTTCTCCAGATCTAAGTCTTAGATGAGCCAATGCACTTGTTCAGGCTGGACTTGGCCCTGGATCTGTTTGAGGTAGTGCAACCAACTGCAGTGTTCCCCATCATGCAGGGAAGCTGGTGCCTAACAATTTAATGGTAGTGATGGACACTTTTAGCAAACTCCTGAAAGTCAGCTTGAAGTGGCCAAAACCCTGCTTCAAAACTAAAGCCCTAGATGTCTTCTGGAAAGTAGGTTTGTGCCTTTTTTTTTTTTTTCCCTCCAGATAACTAAGCAGTTCAGTCTGTCACGCTGAGAATTGGTAATTCCTCCTGGGAGGAAATTGGGAAAGTCTAAAGGCTTTTTCAGCTGAACAAGTGATTTTTTTTGTTGTAACTTCTTGCTCAGACTCAAGTGTTTTGCTTTATGAACTTTAAGGCAAGATGTTGCAAAGCAGTATTGAAGAAAGCAGTAGAAATTAAGATACTGGAGCACACACTGAGTAAAAGACTATGAAGGTACCCAATGTTTTCCCATCGGTATTTATAGGGTACCTAAATGCTCAGGGTGTATAGGCTGCCTGTGTTCAGAGACAACCCAAGAACAGCCAATATTAAAGGGCCTGTAACTGGAAAAAGTACCTTTTCAATAACTCTTTCAGAATGGTGTTTTCTCAAAGTAAACTCCAATTAAATATTGAGACACTAGAACTTGAAGAGACTTATTGGAGGGAAGTCGTAAAAGCTGAAGTCTGTTAAGTACTGCTTGTAGAAAATTTGTTAGAGAGCTACGTTTTGCTTCAATATAAGGCTTGTGCTGCAGAGGGCTGTTTACTTGGAAGATGCCAGCAGCAGAACATTGTAATTGAGTTACTGAAGTATCCAGGGAATGTGTTTTTATTTGTAATCCACTAATATTGCAAGGCTCAAGAGAACTTATTACTAACCTTAAAACAAGAGAGTTAAAATGGGTTATTAGATCTGAGACACGTTTCCCCCAGGAATTTAATAATGGAGGATGGCATGGTAGGGTTTTGTCTGTTTTTGTTGTTAAATGCAAATGTAAAAATGGTAAGAATGTAAGAAATTGGGAAGTATACCCACTTCTAGTCTGATACTTCCCTCTGCAGATCACCTGATTCGTCCTAGTCCAAAGACCAAGCACCTTAAATGACAGCAAACTTGATTTTTCTACCAGTTAAGAAGTAAACTTTGTATACCTCCCCCTTGGTGGCTCTTGGAGTCACTGCAATAGCCTCAAGTAAAAGGGCAGTGACTTCTGAAGTCTTAATCTGTATCCCTGAGTCTAAAGAAATACGCTTTGTTTTCCATTTTGCAGCACTTCAGTGCTTCAGCTCTTCACTTTTACCTTTGAATTCAATGCTTGTGAAGTGATGAGAAACTAGTCAGGAGCTTTTCTCTGAAAAAGCAACTAAGTGGTGACACTTTTAATGCCTGTCCAATTTAGTCTCATCTAATAGACATCCCTGTAGGGAACAAGGTGGGGTGGCATTAGAAACTTATTTGCTGGAGTAAATTAACTCTTAAAAATGAAGAGCACTGATTAAATTGTCAAAAGAGCTATACCACATGCTTTTTGGCAGATAATAGAAGTTGGTATCTTGGTCTGGTTGTCCTTGTAGGTATTGGATCAGAAAGACTGGAGCGCGAGGACATAGACCTTTCTGTGAGAGATACTAGAGGTACAAGAGTGAGTTTGCGGTGTTGTGTATCTTAGCTCCTCAGGGTAATGCTTTCCAGCTTTGTCTCTAGAAGCCTGACCTTATGTCTTGCTGAAATTGATTTGTTTGTATCTTTTTAATTGTTGAAATCTGAAAGAAAACCTGGAGGAAATGAACTGTCAATGTGGCTTTGGTGGATCCGAGGGACTTCCGGTGTGCTGGTGTGGAGAGGGCAAACTTCCATGTAGTAAAAGTGCTCTCCAGACTGTAGATCTCTTCCTCCAGCCTGTAAAGGCTAATGCAGGGGCCGATTTTATACTTCATGGAAACACTTCTGCAACTTCAGGCAAATGCTGGAGCATTGTAATGTTGATCTGTAATGTATTTGGAGACTTATATTCCTGTCCAGGTTTCCCTAAGATAAACAATTGCATCGATTACTGCAGCGTTTTATAATTGCCCCTTAGTTGAGCTCTTTTTTTCAAGAGTGGAGGTGAGATGGGGAGAGGAAATGCGGGGGGGTGTGTGTGTGTGTGTGTGAGGCTATGGGTATGTATCTTATTGCTAGAGAAGAGAGGACTCTGCTGTCAGTTCTGCACAACTCAAACCCATTGCTCCTGTCTTCAGCAAAACATGACTAAGGAGCTGAGACCTTGGATATTAATATCCCGTAAGCCTTGTGAAAGGAGAGGCATGTGGAGCCTGCTGATGTGTTTGCCTTGCTGACTGCTACTGAGTGTGCATTTAAGCACAGTCTAGCTGGCCCTGTCCGTAACTAGCATCCCATGAACATAAGTTGGACTTGCTTGTGCTAAACTGACTGAGGAAATACGGGGAGAAGGGGGCTGATGCGTAAGGAGGAAAGATATCAATTGCCCTCTCTCTCAAGCCTGTCTCCTTTGTTCTGCTCAGTTAAAAAGTTAGATGGATGCTGCTTTCTCTAGATTCTCAGAGATGCAGATGATGTAGTCCCCAATCTGCTCTTCCTACCTGTACTTCTGTTAATGTGTTGACCTTTAAGCTAGTCCCATAGCTCTGTGCGTGTGTCTGGGCTTGTGTAAACACCCCCATCACCTTTTGCCTCATGGGCATGTTACACACCATTCCTGATGTTAATGTGCGTAGCCCCTTCCGTGAGGGTTGTAACAACTTTTCAAAAGGCTCCAACAAGACTGTTTTGAAGTCTGAATCTCATTGGCGCTATGGGACAGTGTTACGTAGGGAGAAGACAAATTGCCACTGCTGGACTTTTGCCAGGACATAGTAGAGTGAACGCCTGACTATTTTTTTTTTCCCAAACGTGCCATTGCATCTTTAATTACGAGGTTAAGACCTCTGTTTTATGACTCATCTGAAAAAACAGCACCTCCAACATAATTGCCTGACTATGTTGCCTAGGGGACTGTTGCTCATTAGTGACTCAGAGGAACGAGTGCCACCTAATGAAATGGCACTACCTGTTGTAATACCCCAGCCTTGCCCTTTTCATGCCTAGTCCAAACAGCGAGCAAACCAGGGTCTCCCGTAAAGGTGCGATGTCAACCCAGGCGATGCTGCAGTTAGAAGGTATTTCTAATGAAGAAAGCAACCAACTCTGAATTCCTGTTCATTAGGCATTATCAACCCATAGAAAAAGGTGTGTTCAGTTAAAGAAAAAGCAAACAGTGTCTCATTTTGCCTAGTGAAGGATGAACATGTTGCTTCAGGCTCCCTTAGAAGCCATAATAGAAATGAGAAATTGATATACCATCCTGGTGGGAATGTCAGTTCCTTGAGTAATCTGTCTGCCTAGGCGTATTCCGTTTGTTTCTCTGAAATACGTAAATGCAATCATTACACAATAAGAGCCTCTTTTAAAAACTTTCCTTTGATCATCAGTGTGCTAATCAGTCTGGATGGATCTTCTTCCCTTCCAGGTGGAGGGAAACAATTGACTTGTGTAATGGGTGCCCCTTGGCCACAGTGCATTTGTTCCTCCAACCCATTGTTCTGGGATGAACTTGGAACATTGTGTTTCTCTCTTGGACCAGACACTTGAATTGCCCTCGGGTTTGTGTGTTGTGTGTTTTTGTGTGGTTTTTTTTTTTAAATGGCCATCAGGGTGTCCCTCCAGGAACCTGTGCAGCCAATGCTATCTGCACTTGAAAGGTCTCATCCGTGCTGGGCTGTGACAAGTGTTGGGACTGGAAGGTGCTGCCATTGGTGGTGTGATTTGTATCCGTCTGGTGCACAAAGGCTCCCGATGGACCAGGATGAATTATGATGCTTGAAAATGTGGCATACAGTAAAGTGTGTGTGTGTAGGGGGAAGTACATAACCTGTAAGCCAAAAGATATGGGGTAGAGAAAGGGTCTTTGGGAAACAGTTTCATGCCTCAAACGAAAAGCAGGAAGCCTAATCTGTAGAACAATAAAGCAGGCAAAACCTCTTTCCTTGTTGGCCCAAATTCATCCCAGGCTTGCGTAGGTAATGTTTGATTAGCCTAATGAAGTGGGGAAAGACAGAGCAAATCTATTCCTCTTTCTGATTGCATTTTGGCTGGGAAGAAGACTATAAAGAGACAGCATCTAGTAGCAGATTTCTAAGGGACTGCTTTGGTGACTCTTGCTCAAGGCTTGAAATAAAGAGCTCTGTTAGCTCACTGTAAAATAGGACATGCACCTGTACAGAAAAGCTGGTGCTTCTAGCCCACGCAGTCTGAACTGTCAAATACTGTTAGTATTAAAAAACAGCCAGGCTGGGCTTGGGTACCAGACTTTGATCACACCTGAAAGCAGGTGCTTCCATGCTGTTTGAACATCTCTTTGCATGGTAAGTACTCAATTTGCCAGCAATTAATGGCAGAACTGACTCACTAACAAATAAAGTATGTTCCATAAAGAATCATGGTGATTTGGTCCTGGTGCTGCTCTGTTTGTGGGTTTGCTCTTGGTCAGTGTCACTTCCCGTTTGTGGCTTCCTCATGAGACCCTGTTGGTGCCTATGGTGTTTGCTGCAGGACCCCCGCTCAGGAAGCGGCCAAGGAAGGCTACAGCGTTCTGGTGCTTATCTTCAAGTGCCAAGCACTCTTTTGGGATATCCAAAATTAGGAGCAGCAGAATAGGATGTGAAATCCCATTCTCATCTAAATTGAATTGTTTTCTTCTAAAATAAACTGGTTCTTTTTATCTGAGCATAAGATACAACCTGGACTTCATTGTGGCTTGTATATTTTTTTTTTAATAAAAGCCTCACAGATGCTTAGCTCTTATTATTTTTGGAGGCACTTATTCAGGTTTGATAGGTTACTGAGAAGATCAGGCTTGTCCTGATCTTTAGTCTTGCTGTTTTGTGGTCCCAGCCCAGGATGTCCAAGACTACTTCTTTCAAGCAGTGACTGTGATTGTATAGTAAATGCTAAAGTCAATAAACAAAAGGTTGAAATTGCCACATTTGGGAAAATCTGATGCCTGCAGTATTTTGGGGCTGGCTTTCTGCTGTAATCTAGGCTTACAGTGAGTTTAGCAGTAAGGTGAAGATACTCAGCATCTTGATGATTCTTATGTTTCCTTTTTTCCCTGTCTTTTTAGAGTCTCCACCAGCAGCGATGTCAAGAAATGGATACTTCTTTGAAGAAAGCGGCAAGTATTATTTGACTTCTTTGTGCCTAGTATCGTCTTGTTGGAGGGAGAGCTGCACTATAGGGTTAGCTGAGAACTTGAAACAGGTGATACAAAATCCATTTAGCTTAAGCAGCATGCAAAGACGGTCTTGCATAGTAGTTGCGTAATCTTGCACTGGAAGCAGACTATATGCTTTCAAATCCTGTAGATGTTCTAGATATTCAAAGCAGTAAATAATCATCTTCGTGTTGTCATCAGTGACTATTCTGGGTGGCTCCTTGTTTTTCAAGTTCTTTCATGATGTTTTCCTGTAAAGCAGGCTGGCAGGTGTATTTGCTTGTCTTTTTCTGGAGTAGGAATCATGCGTAGGTGTCAGATCCCTTTGGAGACACCCTGCCAAGAGCATCAGGCAAATGTTGGATGGCTCTGGTAAATGCATCTTTTAGTGTGAAGTGCTGTCTAAGATTTGTTCTTTGAAGCAAGATTAAGTTGTGGCGTTTGGAAAATTGGATCATCTCCCTCAAAGGTGGCTGAGTTCTCAGAGATATTGGACTTGTAAAGGGCTGAAGTGTCATACAGCCAAACTTGAAGTGTAGTGAGATCCCAAGTTCTCCACTGGTTTTGGAGAAATAGCGTGTGTGAGGCTTGTTAGGGAGAGATCACCTTGAGAGTTCAACTTAAGACCAGCCTCTTCAGGATGTAACCTCTAAGGGCCTAGGGCTTCTTGCCCTGGAGAAGGTGCATTGCTTGGAGTATTCAGGGCTTCCAAATGGTGAGAAAAGAAAACTAAAATGCTCCAGTTATTTAGGCCTATAGATGCTTGTAGCTGTCAAAAGGATCATCTCTCTTCTTCCAGGGGTCCAAGTCTTAGGTTAACATCTGGGAGGGGGAAGCTGAATGCCTGCCTGATGTCAGCTGCAGTAGATCCAGCATTGCTATTGACAGCACTTCCTTTGGCACTGGCTCGCTTGCCTTCTCAAAGTGTTATATGGAGCCAATTTCTAGGAGTAAAAGGATAAAACTGGAAGCGAGTACTCTCACCTCTAGTAAGATGTCTTTTCTGAAGGCTGGATTGAGTTGCAGAAGGGCAGAAATTATGCCTGACCTCAGGGAGGTTTTAGTTCTCTGGTATTTACAGGTTTTCCAAGGTCATGTAGGGCATGAGGTCTGGGTAGCCCTGCCTTCTACCTTCCCTGGCTTGCCTGTGGCCCCTTGGGATGTGGCTGGTATTCTCTTGAGGACTGGGAATGTAAGAGGGTGATCCAGGCTGGGACCTGGAGAGATGACTTATGCCTTTAGCTTCTGGCTGAGAGCAGCGTTAAAGGCTTGGTGAGAAATGCTGCTGTATGATTCGGAGGAGGGACAAAGGTGGCTGTCTTCTCATGCCACCTACTTCATCCCAAGCCCTCCTGCCACAGGGAACATGCACAGCTGTCTGTTCTAGCATCTTATGTGGAAAAGCTCTACACGGCCCCTTCCAGGAGTCGATGTCTTGTCTTTCTCAAACTGTCCAAACAAAAAAAAAAAACCAGGCAGATATCTGGATGACTTTAGAACACATGTTTGTAGTTGCGGCATTCCCTGTGCAAAGCTCTTCTATGAGATAAGCTTTTTTGCCAACTTGGTGCCATGGCAGTGAGCATTTATTTCTGCCCTATTTGTGTTACTACCTAACTTCCTCCTTTGTCTTAAGTAGATGGCACCTTAGAGCAACCATAAATGACTTCGTGAAACTTCTTTCCTGTTATGCTTCTGCACGGTTTGGGGGAAGGAGGGAAGGTTGCTCGCAAGTTCCTCTTCAGCCTACATGCTGTATTGGATGCTGTATTAATTGTGATTGAAAATGATCTCTCGGCTATTTCACACTCAAATCTGCTGTCATTCTTGTTCCTCATTACCAACTGACCTTTCTTAAAAGTTCAGTTGCTGTTGAGCGATGAGTCACCTTTTACTGCCTGATTTAACTGAGGGCTTGTGTGCTTCTGCACAGAATATATGGACAGCGCATCTTGGGGCCTGCCAGTGTGAATATTCACATCCTTCTGTGAAGCAGTGCTTTGGCTCTCTGTACAGAAGTTTCATGCACTCAGATTCTTGAAGGCTTACCCAAAAACTTAATCAGGGCTAGAGGAAACCATAGAGAAATAAGTTACCTTTTCACATAGTTTCAAAACTGCTTGTTTTGAAACAGAGCTACGTAATCATTAAGCTGTTTCTTGGCACCACTTGTTCAGATCTGCCAGTTCATTATGGAGACCAGGAGATGCTCTTGCCCCGCCTTTAGAATAAAAAAACCTAATCCCCTAAGCTGTGTGTTGGGGGGTGGGGGGCAAAGCAAAAAATAAACCTCTCCCTTTGATTCCCTTAGCACTTATATTTTTCCCTTTTCTCAGTAGAGAAACATCTTTTGATACTATTGCTCTTTGCACAGTCGAGCTTTTTCCTTATCTCCTCCAGAGATCTTGCATATACATATGGTTTTCTGTATCCTTAGTAATTAGGATGTTTTTGTTTCTGACTATATCTGAGGCTCTGTTCAGAGACTGTGTCTGTCTCTGCCAGCGAACTTTTTTCTTCCCCTTGTTGTGTTCTCAATAGCAGCTGCAGCAATGCTAAAATTTAAAAAAGGTGAGACTTCAGTTTTAGTTTAAACTGTTGTAGTGAGGGTAATCTTGGCTGCAGCACCAAAGCAGTACTTTGTAAGAATCTCCTAGATATTTACTGTTCATAAAAACTTAGTGAAGTATTTAATAATTTGTAGCTCTGTTAATTGCTGAGGAAAGTCCAAGAAGGGTTTTCTATTGAATGGCTGTTAAAGTATGAATGTTCTGGAAGCTCAAAGGTTTGTTATGGTCCCAACCATGTATCAACCTATTAGGTAACTTCTTAACTGGCTAAAAATCTGGAAAGTTAATCAAAGGAGCCCATCTCTTTAGCTACAAGTGCTAGTTTCCAGCATGCTCTTGTTTTCCCCTATTGCTGGAAGAACTTGATTGAAAGCCGCTTTTGTGGTCTTTAGTGCATTGCAGAAGGTAAACACATGCACTATGGTTGGGGGAAAAAACAAATCTGTTTAATAGCTTGCTTTTGTAGAAGCAACACTAAAAAGAAAAATAAGGGAATAAATTTGCCTGGCCATTTAGAAGTTTCTGATGGAGAGTATGATGGCAGCTGTTGGCCATGTTCTGTTTTCAGTCCATGTATACTGTCAGTTTTAATAGTTGTACTCTAACATATCTTGCTGATGAAAATCCATGTGTTTACTCATTCTCTTGAGTCTGTGGATCAAACCTCTTGCACAAGCAAATGAACAAAATCTGGCACAGTCCAGTCATGTTTGCTGTCCCCCTACCTGCCCCACAAGCAGGCTCTGTGTTTAAGTCATGTGAATCTATAGCAAGGTGGGTTTGTCAAATGAGTTTTCTTCCTGGTGAATTTAAGTGACTAATGAGATGATTGTGTAGACCCAATCCAAACCTGAAGATAATTGGAGTTCTGATGAAATGCAGCTCAGCAATCAATGTTCAGAATAACTACTCATCAAGCCGTGCATTGTCTCTTGGCTGTCAGCCTCCTGCACCCTCCTTGGTGGTGGTGGGGGAGTACCCAGTGTCTGCCACAAGTGGATTAGCTTGAAAGGCATTGGTGTTAGCTGCAAGTGATTAAATTGTGCCAATGTATGATGAGCTTTTTAATTGACCCAGGAACTTTCCCTGATAAGACACAGAACTGGAGGCTTTCTAGTTCATCTTGCAAAATCCAAAGGATGGAGTCCCAGTATAGTGCTGGGGATATTTGAATTGTTGCATTGTTTTAATGCTGGCTCAACAGATATTGCAGCATAAATTCTTGTCTTCCAGAGCAAATCCCTCACTGCTTGGTCTCCTCTGACTTATTAATTGGTTTTGCTGGCACAATAAATTGCAGTTGTGTTGAAGGGCCCCAAGGCCCCAGCCTGGCTTGGGATGTTTTGGGTATATTTTATCTGCTTGTTTTTGTTTTTCAGTTTGCAGTTCAGTTTGGTATGTGTGCTGTGGGTTGTTTTTTTTCTCTTTTAAATTTGTCTTTATCTGTCTTGGAATTGTTTGCCTAACTAGGAGATTAATCTCAATGTCTTTGTGAAACAAATCCTTTCGCAATGGGTTTCCCCTGATGAGATGCCCTGTTTACCAGCAGGAGATGCACTACTGCTACCTATGGAGAGCCTGAGGGGGTGGCTTGCAGGTCTCTTGCAGATTTTTATTTCTGAGAACTGTCTATCAGGAGGCCTAAGATGAAATGAACACTCCTGACTTCTGTGGGTTCTGGTACAGAACTGAAATTCCACGTGCTGCTGTGTTTTGTAAAAACAAAACAAAAAATAAAAACAAAGCCCCACTGAATTACTTGGATTATTCACAACATTTCCTAGAAGTCTGGCTGCAAAATACAATACTGGAATTAATTCAAAAGTGCCTGGGTGTTGGTTTTTTTTTTTTGTAGCAGATCAGTTCTTTCAGTTCTGTTATGAATTATTGCTGAAGTGGCAGGGGAAACTTTGTTTCCATCTGGCTCTTCGTGACAAAAAAATGACTTGAAGTAGGGTTGAAAACATGTGACTGAAATTATGGCTGGCCAGTAGCGGAGAGATCTGTTACTTAAAGGATGCAGGTCTGGTCTTGGTGACTCGCCTGCTAGACACTTTCTATCTCTATCTTTTTTCTTTTTTTTTGTTTATAAGAAGAGGTTGTGGTTTAATCTGTGGTCTTGAAGCACTCTGAAGCTTAGGTAATGGATTGATATCTTTATAGCAGGTGGCCATTGCTCCAAAAGGCTGCAAACCCATATCTGATGGGCTCAAAGTGACTGCTCAAGAGCCAAGAAGCATCACCCAACACTGGGGAAGAGCTGGGGAAGCTCTTCTGTCCCTTCAGCTGTCCATGAAGGGGCTGGGAGTGGATGACACTTCTGTAAATCCCATCTAGATGACCCATGGAAGTTGCTGTCTACTTGTGCCAAGCCATAATATTTGGCTTAATAAAGCAGGTCTTCTAACAAAAGCATGGGATGTAAGCTCTGGGCCCCTCTCGCCAATGAGTTGCCAGCAGCAAACCCTCAGCAGTCCAACAAAAAACAGTCTGTGGACAACCCCTACTCCCCCCAGTTGTCTTCTCCTGGGCTGGCATAAACCATGGCCACGTGGCTGCCTGCCCACACAATGGGTAAATCTGCTTAGGACAAAAATAGTGAGCCTTGCCAGGGAATCTCTCAACTGTGAACCAAAGGAAAAGCTTAACATTCTAGCAAGCATCCAGCTGTATGCACAACTACTTTATTTAATCAGTGCAGCTTAAATTTTTAATTTTGTGGGAGATAGCTTTGGAAAATGTGACTTGATAGCAGCCTTCGGAGGGTATTGCTCTGGGGCTACAGCACTGTAATTGTTCTTGTCTGTGAAATGGAACAATTTGTTAGGAAGGAAGGAGTTCTTTATGACTGCTTTTCAGACACTTGTGATTCAAAACAATAAGTAGCCCCCTAACTTTGAAGTTTAGCCTCAGCAGGAGCATGTAAAGTTTAGGCAAATACTTAACTAAAAGATGCTGTTCTATCAATACAATTGCTCTTTTTTTGTCTGAAAAAGGAGAGCTATTTTGGTAAGTAGGTGATTATGCTGAAATCAGCATATGAGAGGCCTTGGTGAGCATGTGAGAGTAGGATGCTGTTTAAACCCTTTTTTCTAGAATACTGTGTGGATTGGAGAACTGATAACACTTGTAGAAAGTTCTTCCTAGTCTCTCCTGAGTCCTTTGAGTGCTTTATCCCTGCCAATATTAACTAACTGTAAGGTTATCTAACCTTTGGAGGCAACATGAGTCTGTGTTTTTGTGCAGAGTGTAAAGGTCAAAACGGAGGTGGAGACTCCATTATTAATTGAGTTTCCTTTTGCATCCAATGTTGGGGATTTGGGTATTTTCTGAGTTACGCAGTGAATCTGCAAGCCTGCAGTACTCGGGGAACAAAGCAAACCCTCTCATAGCTTAAAGCTCAGGCTGATCGCTTTAGCTCAGGTCAATTAAAACTTCATGCCTTTCTTGAAAATTAGTGTCTGTTAGTTAGAGCAAGTTGAAAATCCACGAGTGGAAAAATCAGATGAAGCTGACTTTTTTTAACTTAATGCCAGTATCATGACTAGTTTTTTAGGTAGGCACAGGGCTTAATTCTCCAAGTTCCTTAACACTATGTTACAGCCAAGCATTGGGATGCTCAAGGAACCAGACTGGATTTTAGGATAATGTCCCAGTTGATGCCCCCTTACCTTTAAAAGCTATTGAATTTATATTATTGCTTCTGTTGTCCTTCTTTATTTGACCTATAATTCTTCTGAGAAAGTAGATGCAAACAGCTCTTGGCTTCTTCCAAACCAAGAACTTGCCAACTCCTGCACTTGTCTGTCTGACTGCAGCAGAGCTTGCTCTGGGAGGTTTATGGCTTGAAACACTAAGAGTGGGGCCAACTGCTGGATTTCGGTTCCGAATGGATCGGGATCAGTGACAAAAACATCTAAAGCAGTGATGTTAGAAGGAAAGCCTTTGCTTTTCCCAGGGTGAAATTTCTGAGGCAGCTGAATCTGGCAGGAGCACATTGCATACCATTGCTCCTATGTTCTGGTGAGGTGAACACAAGTGCTGTTCTGTAAAACCAGTAGAAAGGACTGTCCTGCAATTTGATGCCTTCTGTACCTAAAAGCTCATTTGAGAAATCTGAGATGGCTTTTAGCATGGCTAGCTGATAGTGTTGGATTGCCAGTCGTATGAGCTCAAAAGAACTCTTTTAATCTAACTTTAGCTTTCTGGCTTTTTGAAGAGATTTTGTGGGAGGGGGCAACTACCACTTCTGAAAAAGAGCAGATGCATCCCATGATTCTGAAAGCTGGAGCTTGGATTTGGCTGAGGGGAATAGGCATTGCTGTGCAAACAGGTGCTATCAATGAGAACTCTTTTCCAGACTTGTAGTGTAGGCTACTGTGAAAGTTAAGGGTAAAATCGGTGGTTTCCAGAAAACTGCTTTGAGTATTCAGAGTGTTAATGTAGCATATGTGGTCCTTCAGAAATAAAGCGAGCAATTTTTGCAGAGACTTGGCAGAGGTCGATAACTTTTGACAAGCTTTGATCTTAGCTTTCCTATTTTGCCCTGCTAATCTTGCTACATGGATATGTACCTTATCTCATCCATGTAGCTTTTGCTAAAACAGTAGCAGCATTCTATCTGCCTAAACAAAAATGTGAGTGGCATGAATATGCCCAGAACTGCAACATCTGGGTAATGCCAAAGGGAAAAATGCCCGATCTCCCTCGAAAACCTCTTCCTTAGATGTTTTGTCTGGCTTGTTGTGCTAAACTGGGTCTGCAGCAAAGTGTGGATAGATGCATTTGCACTCCTAACCTCCTGGTTAGTGTGGATGCTTGCAGATGTTGATTAAAATAACATGATTGGCTTTGTCTCCTCTGGGCCACACTGAGAGGTTATGCTGGGGATGTGCCTGGCATAAGTCTCAACCTGGGATGTGAAATGATGTTGTTAGTAATATAGCTGCTTTTCTCCCAGGAAATCGAGTTTGATGATTAAGGTTTTGGCTTTCTTGGAGAAGTCTATAGCCTCTGGGCTGTGAGTGCTGCTCCCACGGAGCAATTAAGCTTTTCCAGGGAACATACATGATGTGGCTGAAGCTGTGCTTCCTGCTAACTACTATTCTGCTGATTTTATTACCCCAGCCGCAGCTGCCAGATGCCACTAAGGCAGCAGAGGGAGAGGTAATGCCACCTCCGATCGCTGCAGCTCAATTCACTGCTCTTCCTGACAGAGCCCTGGGCTCTTAAAACTCAACTCAAAAGCAAAATAGCTGCAGGGCAAGCACCTTGTCAGAGCTGTGAGAGGGTTGATAGCAGCAGGACTGGGGAGATGGTGATAAGAGTAAGGAGAGAAGGATGGAGATGGGTATTGAGATAGTAGAGCAAGGCAGGCCTGGGCCAGGCATGAATTACAGGGGAAGGGGTGATGCTTTAGAGAAGAATGGCTAGAGAAATTACTTTTTTTTTTTTTCTTCCCAGCACCTGCATAAAATGGGGGGATGCTGTATTTTCATGTTGCATAGGATGGGCTGAGGTACAGGAAGACTTAGGGTCAAGGCATCTGCTACTTATGGCAGCAAAGGGTGAGGAGTTGATTTTTGTTCCTGCAGCACTGAAGGATGGTGCCTGCTGTCCTTGGCCTCATGCACTTTTTATGCTTTTCCATTTCTCTTTGCTATGAGATGAGTCCTGCAGGGTGGACTGAGGGGGGTTATCTTCCCCCTCTACTCTGCCCTGGTGAGGCCACATCTGGAGGACTGTGTCCAGTTCTGGGCTCCCCCGTTCAAGAGGGACAGGGAACTGCTGGAGAAGGTACAGCAAACATCAACAAAGATGATTAGGGGGCTGGAAAATCTTTCTTATGAGGAAAGGCTGAGGGACTTGAGTCTTTTTAGTCTAGAGAAGAGAAGACTGAGGGGGGATCTTATCAATGCTTATAAATACTTAAAGGGAGGGTGCCAGGAGGATGGGACCAGTCTTTTTTCAGTGGTGGCCAGTGATAGGACAAGAGGGAACGGGCACAAACTTGAACATAGGAAGTGCCATCTAAACATGAGGAGGAACTTCTTTACATTGGGGGTGGCAGAGCACTGGAACAGGCTGCCCAGAGAGGTGGTGGAGTCTCCCACGCTGGAGACATTCAAAACCCGCCTGGACACTGTAGGTGAACCTGCTCTGGCAGGGGGGTTGGACTAAATGATCTCTAGAGGTCCCTTTCAACCCCTACCATTCTGTGATCCTAATCACAGGGTGCTCTTCAAGGTGCAGGAGGGCTGCTCTGAGCTTCTTGGCCAACCTTAACTCAGTTCCTGACTCTGGCCTCCTACTCAGCAAAAATCTCTTTTCTTCAGTGTGTCTAGACCATATTTCAGGCTGAAGTGGCACTTCCTGTGCTCAGAGGTCTGACTCACCCTGTCATGTAGCTCATGGCACTTCAGCAAATGCTGCCTTCATATAAAGTGATAGAGATGGGGGAGGCACTGTTTTGGAGGTCTTAAACTATTCCTCAGCCAATTTGAGACAGTATGTAAAGGTGTCTAAGCTCCACCTCCCTGAAGCAACTGCTCATAGTACAGGCTATGAAGTGTTACTGAGATTCTGCTTCTATATGGAAACCTGACTGATATTCAGACAAATTGTGCAATGGCCACATTGGATCCTGCTCTGAACTTCTGCAAGATACCAATCAAACCTTCAGAGGAGCTGAACGGCTTCTGCTGTTGTTTGTGGCATCTGTTGCCCTTCAAGCAGCAGGGGTGGCACTCAGGGATCATCAGGCAATGGCGGGGGGAAAACAGCTGCCAGAGCTGAAGGCAGCTATTAAGCCATGCTTAGAGGGAAGGGAAGGTGCATCTGCTATGCACACAGCTCATCTTCGTACCTCGAGGTGACCCTGCATTTGACAGGCAGAAGTTGCTCATGTTTTAAAATGCCTGACAGACTAATAGGCTGAAGGATTCAAAACAGGAGTGGTTTGAAGCCTTGGGGTGGTTTAGTGACAAAGCAGACACCTGCCCGGGAGTGCAGTTCCTGTACAGCCCAGGTTTGGGATTATTTGCAAGCTGAGTGTTTTGTCCGTCCCTTGCCCAAGGGACGTGAGGCTCGGCTGCCTTTTGTTCTGCTCTTTCCTCCCCTAAAGAGGGAGGAACAGAGGATGCTTCCCTTGCCAGAGTCCTCACTGACCTCTGCCCAACCCTCTGATCTTACTCCACCCTTGACCTTCTTCCAGCCCCTGTGCAGCTTCTCTCCTGTCTCCAGCCTTCTCTGTTTTCAGGGCTCACCACTGCTGTGCTCTTATCAAGCTAGTTTGAGTAGGCTTGGGAAGTGAATAAATAGTTTTCCCTGTTTGGCTCTTGCCCATCTGTGTCTTAATTGCTTTAGGGGAATGGGGAAAAACCTCCAGCTGTGTTCTCTAAGCTGTGTGCTCAAAGCATCTTGCCCCGATGTGCTTCCCATCTGACCCACCAAGGGAGAAGGATGGAGAAGCGCAGACGTGTTGTGACAACTTCCCTGGGGCAGCAATCCTGGATATGGCTGAGATGGAAAAGTCAGGATCATGGTTTTTAGCCCATTTCAGCCTGATTTTGCTGTGCAGGGTGGCCCAAGGTGGCATCAGGGGGGCTGTCAGCGCTACTGGGTGCTCTCCTTTGAGGAGAAGTGATGTCCATCATGCATTTCAGAGGAACCAAATCACAGGTTTGATACTTTGCTTGTGATTAAGATGCTTGCATGGGGCTTTGTAGTACTTCTGAAGCCAACAAGCACTCTGCCTGGTTCTTGTCCCTCTTTCCAGGACATAGGCTGCCCCTCACATCTGCTAGCCCTTGTGCAGATGTTTCATACCTGGTGGTGGCCACAGCGCCATGATACTCTGGGTATTGTGTCTGTATGTTCTCTTTACCTCACTTTCTGGCTGTTTTGGACAAGTTTCCGTCATGCAGGGATGGAGGCATCTCCCTAAGCTCCACCAGCAGCAGAGGACAGCACCCTTGGTGTGTCTAGCTGGTTGGGGACAGCAGCAACTTGGATGCTTTTTGAAGCCTTCAGAGCAGTTCTGATGGGACTAATTCACATTTATTTCTCCTGAAGGAGACAGAGATCGGGAGGGGAGGATTAATCTGTGTTTTTTGTTGGGTTTCCCATGCCTCAGATAAGCAGCTCAGAAGTTACCTGAGTGCTTGAACCCGTGGCACCCTCTGAGCCCTCCTGGGGAGATGCTGAGCGCCTGTTGGTGTGTCGCCCGTGGCAGGAAGTGCTGCAGCCCCTGTCCTGCGTTGCTGAGTTCCTGTTTGTGGCCTCCCTGCTTGTGGCTTGTTTTTTGTGGTGGTGAGCTTGGCTTGAGATCCCTCTGAGACCGTGTGTGCCACTTTCAGCTGCTGCCACCTCTACATTTGCTTATAAGAGGCTTTAAAAAAAGCCATCAATATTTTAGTTTCCATTCAAGCCTCTGCCTTGAAGCTCACCCTTTTCATTTTGCTGTAGTGCCTAAAGCAAGCTAATGAAATATATCCCTCCTGCTTCAAATTAGGCATAAAAGACTTGTCAGAAGATGGGTAGAAGCTGCTGAATAATCCTGGTAATGTAAAAATTGACATTCTATAATGTCCCTAATTCTCCTAATTAAACATGATACATGAGCATGCCACAAGAGTCCTCCAGCTGCTTCGTAATAAAACGTTGCAGCGAACCAGCTTGCTGTTGAATGAGGCTAGGTTAAACTCTAATTAGAAGCATTGCGAAAGGCTAAGGAGTTGTCCGCTGTAATTAAGAAACTTGTCTCGCTTTCTCAGTGCTGCTGCCTCCTGTGACCTGCTCTGCTGCCCCTTGGGGAGCTGTGGGTCTGTCCGTCCATATCAGGTGTCTCCTTGGAAACATATCTTTTTTTTTTTTTCCCCCCCTTTCTCCCCCCNTGAGCTGATGAACATGCGTTGCATTTGGGGTGGGCTGGGGCTGCGGCGCAGCTCTTGCTTCTGGGTCGCTGCTTGGTGTTTATATGGCTTCCAGTCTGAGTTTTCATCCTGGCTTTTTTTTGATCTGAGAGGAGCGAGGCACAACCCCTTGGATTTGCTACTTCTGCCATTGCCTTGGTGAGCAAGGCTGGCGTGCGAAGCCTGTGCTGTCCCCCCGCCAGGCTCTGGATCGGCCCTTCGGATGCATGCCTGAGGCCAACCCAAAATGTGCCAGAGCCTATTGCTTATAACTTTCAGCCCTCACTGGGGGAGGGAAGAAGAGAAGCCCCTCCCAAGGCCCCAGGCACTGCCAAGCCCTTGCCGCAGCCCTCGGTGGCCATGATCGGTGGGTACACCCGCACCCCCGGCGGCTCTGGGCCCCGGCACAGCCCGGCTAACCACCCTCCCCATGTCGTTGCCAGGGTACCTCAAGTGCGACACGGACGATGGTTGCGAGGCCAAGGAGGAGACGGGGGGCGAGGAACTCTTCGACGCGGTGAACTCCTCCATCGTCTCGGGGGACAGCATCCGCTTCTTCGTCAACGTCAACCTGGAGGTGCCGCCGAACGCCACTGGTGAGTGCTGCCCCTCAAAACGGGGCTGTGAGATGCGGTCGTTCCTCGCTGTGAAATTTTGGGGTCACTTTCTTGTATTTTTAGGAAAACCCAATAAAAGTCTGGCCACCGGGCAGTTCTTCAGCCATCCATACGAAGCATTCTGACTCCTTTCCCCTTCCTCTTTTAAAGCAAGGCCTCGAGTTTGGGGCCCGGGGCCTTGCTGTCGCTCTTGCTGCTGTGGCCCTGTCACTGGATGAGAGCAGTTTTTGGTGAGGATTCTTGGTGTGTATCGGTCCCTGTGGATAGCTTGAACATGGCTCTGGGGCTTCCCAAGGTTTTTGGAGGTTGTTAATTTAATGTTTTAATTGCAATGCTGGAGGTGAGTCAGAGCTGCGGATCGCCCGGGTCAGTCGCTGTTCTCCACAGCAGCCGGTAACGGAAGAAAGAGTGCAGAGGGACTCTTGGGGTTGGACACGTTCCTTTCGGGTTTTATCATCCTGGCTAGAGGCAAGCAATCCCTACACCTGCTGTGTTGAAGCAGATAGCAAAAATGAGGAGAAAACCAGCCTGTTAAACGTTCCTGATGGAGGTAAGGCCCTTGCGGCACACAGCTATGCCCACAGTATAGGGAAGTGCTGTTGTGTGTTATGCTCTGTTTATGAATATGAACTACCAACTCTGGGTGAGGGCCCATGTGCCAAGCTCCCCCAAACATGCTTTAGTGGGATCTGTGCCTGGTACAAGGCAGCTTCATGCAGAGGAGGAGGATGGCATTTGCTGGCAGTGGTGCCTGCAGTGCTGCGTAGGCACTGGGGGCGAACCCACCAGCGAAAGGCACCCCTGGGGCTTCCACCCTCGTGGAGCCGCAGTGTCAGCTTTGAGCGGTGGTTTGGCTCGTATAGGCCAAGTAGCCATAAAGGAGGTGGTTGTACAGTCATGTTGCAGATAGACGTGTCTGCCCAAAACTGTGCTCTCTGTGTACTCCCTGCCAAGCCAGCATCCTTTAGAAACTTTGCCCAACATGAGGAGCGAGGTGGAGGGGACTTCCAAACAGCCTAGTTAATGCAGATTGTAAAGCTATCTGAAATGCTTGCTATTGAGGAAAAAAAAAAAATAAAAATCCCTAAGTTGCTCTAGAGGTTGCTTTTGCTTCTAGCACACTATTTTAACATCCTCTGTGAGGATGGAGGACTAGCAAAGCCTGGTTTTAGTGGTATGTGCCTAGGAAAATGCAGCCTCTGGGACATGGCAGCAGTCTGAATTTCATCTCGGCAGCTGGAGGCAGACTGACGGCTGCCTGTGTGGGCACTGACTATTTTGGAGATTAAATGCAAGGGCTCTGGATTGTACTTGGCGTCACAGTATCGGAGAATCCTTTAAATTTGCTCTAAGTTATTTTTAGGTTACGAGCAAATCCCAGTTGATTTATAGTGAGTGATTACTTGAAACAGTGATGCAGAATAGGCATGGCCTGCACCTCTACTTGACTATCTTGAAGGCTACTTTTTGAATTGGAGTGGTGGCTTTAACTTAAGAATAATATCTAGCAATTTTCAAGCCTGCAATTTTACAAATGCCATCTTAATTGAAAGATTTAAGGGGAACTGTACTCTGCTATGACAAGTCTGGGTTTAATGCCGTGGGGTGCATTGTTCGGGGATGAGGAATGCAAGTGCTGTGGATTCTTCTAAGTCTGAAGAAGCTGACTTTCCTTGTGTGTCCTCCTGGGCTTTTTATAAGTGTTTTCCCTTCCATTCAAAACAGGACAAAAAAGGCTTCCTTATTTCCCTCAAGCACTGACATTTGATGATGGTATTAGTTGTATCCTTTTTGTTCAGCTGAGATTGTTTAGGATTTTTAGGAAGAAACGGACTGCTGATGTACTGGAGTCCCCTTTCAAATTCAAGTATAGAGGTTTTAAAAACGGGCTTTAGGCAGAACTAAAGTCCAGACTTTCAATAAGGGTAGGTGTGAAGTGAGACTTATTTTTTCTCTTTTCCCCATGACAGCAGCAGTGGTCCAGGTAGCCAAAATCCAGGTTCTTCTCTGTGAGTGTTAGGCATAGGATTCCTCTGACTCTAGGTTTTGAGTCATCTGGGCTGTCAGCTCTTTCTCACAGGGGGTTTTGCTGAAGCATCTTCCAGAGTTGATTTTGTACATACTAAATCAGTCCCTGGCTGCAGAAGGCATAGCTGATCCTCCTGGACAGCTGACTTCTCAGGTGGTTGAAGGTGGCTGAGAGTAGCCTGAACTGTGGAAAACATACCCTCTTCACAAGCTTTCTAAGCTCTTTCCAGAAATGAGGTTTAACTATGCTATAGCTGAGGTATGCCTGGGAGTGTACTGTTCCTTGTTCAACTCTGCAAGGGAACACTTTTCAGAAATGCCCTTGTATTGCTGCTGCTCTCTGGGTGTTTTGTTTTATATCCAGGCTTTGCATTCCTGGAACAAAATTTTGGAGTTCAGCACTTGTAGTGCTTGTCTCCAGCAAGACAAGCTGAAAAGAAAGAGGGCAGGGGGGAAGGCAGGTCTTGTCCAGGCAACGGAAGATTCCCCCCAAATACCTCATTTCCAACCCCCAAGGGAGCTAGTGCTCCAGGATCCTACAAGATCCTCTGGTGCTCTTCAAACACAGTGGAAAAGCAACTGTGGGACTGACATGTTTCTGTCCCCATCCCATTTTCTTACTTCCCCCAATCTGGGTGAAATCTTCGAGCTGAAAGGCCTCCTTGTGCCAGAGGGCTCGATATTGCCCTCTTGTGTCATGCAACCCATTGCAACACCTGCTGGGGCTTGGACGGTTGCTGCTTGGCCGGAGAGGGACTGACCATGGGCCACCCTCTGCAAGGAGTGCTGCCTGTGTTGATTTACTCCCTAGTGTCAGATGCACCTGCTGCATAAAATGCATTTGTTAAGTCTTCAGCAGGGAAAACCTCTAAGGTGACTTGAAACAAGATAAATAAATAGCTGCTCTGTGATATCTGTGAGCCTCTGCATGCCTGTTCTGGTTGTCACAGTTTAGTCTCTGTGCTGAATGTGGTGTCCAAATTGTCTCCTGCTGGAGACCTTTTCTGGCAAGCTGCTGTGAGATTGCTGCCCACCTTAACATAGGGCTAAAAGATCCAAAAATCCCATCTGGGGAGGGGATGAGTTGGTACCCCAGGGTCTGGGTGCTGGCAGGCAATGTAGGTGGAATTACAGACGCAGTGACAACTCTGCCATCATCCTGTCGAGCTGTTAATCTCCATATGATGGATGTACAGCTCACTATGAGCATAATTGGATGCACTTTACTGTAATTCTGTTTTAAAAAGATCGCTGCGTGGGATTAAACGTTGAGCCAACAAAACATAGCACAGCCCATAAAGCTCCAACAATTAACCATTGTCATAAAATGCTGGGCTGTGTGTGCACAGATGTGTATAAGGATAGCCTGAAGAAATCTAGGGTTTAAGGTATGGCCTATCTCAGTTTTAATTAATATTGGCTGTTGTTGTATGGAATATTGAGCCCAAATCAGTGCAGATGCCCAGGCACTAAAATGCTTCTCAGTCTTGACGCTTAGGTCCTTTCTCCTGGGTGTTTTATTGCTTCCTTGCGGTAGCTGATGAAAAGCTTTTCTTATTCGCTTCTGCCTCTCATCCTTCCAGCTTTGGTTTTGGTGGCAAGACTTCTGTTTTCAGCAAAAGTTAATAGCTCCAACATGACGGTGGGTCTTTATCTGAAGCTGCATGCCTTTGGACCTGGTATCTGTATTTTGGGGGAAAGATCAAGATGGTTTTTAGAGAGGCTGAGACTTGTACTTAAGTCAGAATTAAGGTGTATAAGTAAAATGTTAGGTCTGTGCCCTGCTGCATGTATTTTTGCAAAGTTGGTACTGCATTCTTGCCCCAAATGAAATCCTTTTTCCCTGACACCCTTGCCTGGGGTTGGAGAGGGAGCCCCCACCACAGGAGCAGGGATGTTAACCTTTCTGTGCTGCAAGTGGAAAATCCAGCTTGATGCTCTGGTCCCTAGGGGTTTGTACCAGAAAGGATGAGGAGCATCAGTGAGTTTTCTGTGCAGTGGGGGGGGTGCCTCTTTCCTCTCCAGACTGGTGTGCTACAAGCCCTGTTTATTTCATAGCTACCAGGATAACTGTCTAGTGGCTTGCAGGCTCATACATGGTTTTACCACTGCTTTCCTGTTCTCTCATCTGGCTACAAGTGTATTAACCCTTCTATCTTGGTGCTATCTGGATGTGAAACTGACTGTCCTTTTGTATTTTATATGTGGGCTATTCCATAAATTCCTCCGGACCCTGGGCTGCAGGTGAACAGACCTGCATCCCTTTAGCCTGTTGCAGAACCATTGAACTAGGGGATTCAACCACTTGCTGCTTTATCTACAGCACGCTTCAAAATAAATCCCTGCAAATGAATACAACAATTTGGTTCAGGTTGAGCCTTAAAGTTGGCAGACAGGCAATGCAAACCTCATTTGTTGCAGTGGGTCTGCAAAGTGTGCAGGGCCACAGCCTTGCTGTTGGTCACAGTGTTCTTATTTGCTTGGAAGCTCCCTTAAATCAGCCAGGCAAATATTTTCATTGTTTCGACCTCGTTCTTGCAATTTGGGGTTTTAAAACAATTCTTTAGACCTCGTTCTTGCAGCTTGATTTTAAACAATTCACTTTCTTCTCCTTTCCCCAGATTGCAATAGAGGGGCTTGCATGGGACTTTTTTTGTAAACTTGGGCACAATTTATCGGGATTTGCGGAGCTGTAGCTGCTCAACTTTTGCAGTATGTTTTGCCACGTAGAGCTGATGGTCATACTAGTGGTTATAGCTGCAGAGAGGTGCCTGAAGCAGTTTTTTGTGGGAAGAAGGCAAAATCCCGATGGCAGCAAAAAGCCAATCGGAAAGCAGGATGTGGTTTTGTTGGGGTGGGGGGAAATAACGGAACACGATTTATGCTTCATGAGAAATTAAAGCCTGTTCCACCCTCTGGACAACTGATCATTCGTAGATACGGAGGATCAACAGTTTCCTGTAACCCGCTCCAGAGACACACACGTGCACGCCCGCCACTGCCGCTCTGAGCAAAACACGGCACTCAACTCATGGCCCAGCCCCTGCCGAGATGACTTTTTTTTCTTTAAGGGGACGAGGAGAAATGCTAGATGCTGGCGCCAAGGATATTCCAGAGAGAGTAGTGTCCAGAGACAAGTGGTCTGGGCCTGAATGGGTATCATTCTGCACACAATAGTCACATTTCCTCACATTAATACCAAGGTCCTTTTTATGTCTTGAGGCACAATGCTGACCCACGCGTTCCATCTGATAACTCCTGTTTTAGCAGTTTGATGTCAGCGTGGGATGTTGGGCTCCCGAAGCTTCCTATACTCTAATGGAAAGTGGATACACCGATTGTGTGCCGGGGGGAGATGGCCTCCCTCTGAATTTCCTGGCGAGGGTGTTTTCAAAGCCGTGCTTACGAAGCCAAGGGAGGTGCGGGGGGGGTTTGAGTAGTGCGGGTGGTTCTGCACGAAGGCAGTATTATCCCTTTTAGGCGCTTCACCTTGCGTTCGCTTTGGGGCAGCTTCCCCTGGGATTTTGAGTGCTCGGTCCCTCCACTTGGAATGGAAAAATACACCTATTTCCCCTGTCCCAAACTTAATGACAAAACCTATTGCAGCTTTTTTTTAAAAAAAAAAAAAATTGTAGTTCATATATGTCTGAGGAGTAGGGGGTGTGACAAATGACACAGCACTCGGTACTCATATCTTGTCCCTGCCTCTGTGCGAGAGCTCTGCTCAGTCTGTATTGTCCACCTCTCTTTCCAATTCCTCCACAATGGCCAGAGATGTGCGAGATAACAGTCTTTCACCTGCCCAGCCATTGCAGTGTCTGTGCTGGGAATTACTCAGGTGAGGATTTCCTCCCTGCCCTGCCTGCTCCTTTCCAGCCTGCTCCAGAAACTTGCAGCTTGTTGCTTATTCCTGTCTGCTTTTTACCTGGGTGTTGGTTTAAGAGGGATGAACCCAGCTGATTCTAGGCTTTCTGCTGCAGCTCAGCCCACCACCTTATCATTGGAACGTGGGTTAGTTGGGGCATGTTTATTTATCTAATAATATTTAACCAAAATTACTCAAGTATGATGGGGATGAGTCTGGACTCGGCACAGCCACAGCAGGACAGCAAAGCAAAGAATTCCCTTGAGATCGTGCTTGTGCAATCCCTCGCTGCCAGTGACGAGTTAGAGGTATCTCCACTGCTCCTAACGAGCTCCCTTTGTGCCATGAACAGATTCTAAAAGCAGAACAGTTTTTGCTGCTCACAATGTGGTTCAGCACAAGTGGTTGAGGCTTAGATTAGCTCAGACCCCTGAAGAAATCACCAGTGCCCAGAAAAAATAGCTCTTTTTTAATAATAAAACCCCATCAAGTCAAACCTTAAACTTCAAGCCAGATCCTTGATATTTTTCTGAGAAAGTCAAGGAAGAGCTAATGTAGTATTCTGCTCTGACTTATTAGCCTGTTTACCGTGCAGATGCACTGGGGAGTGCATGTAGATCTAAAGTAACATGCACTGACACCTGCACAGCCAAAAAGTTCCCACTCTGCGATTTCCTTTCCTTTATTCCAAAGAAAAACGGTCTTAAGATGCTGCAGACATCCAGGGATGGCTTTGCTCCAAAGATGTTTAGGTTTTCTTGGGTGTTAAGGGCAGCACTGGGGACCTGTACAAAGGAAGGGATGGAAAGGGGATCTTAAGTGAAAGGAGATCTCTTAATGCAAAAGGTGAAATGCCTTAAACTTTGGCATATGACTCTCATGGGTTTGTTTTCAGGGTTGTTTTTGCATAGAAGATGTCATTATCTAAACGGGGTGGAGGGGAAGCGGGTAAGGGATTTCATTTCTCTGGGTTGGTATCAGGGATGTTATGTAAAGGGCAGCTGGGATGAAACTGCTTTGGAGTATAGTAAATTTCCTGCCACATTTCTTGCATCCAAATATTATATCTCCTTGTTCATGTCAAAGCTGGATGGGTCCTGTTCTTCTGCAAATGGTGGGAAATGAAAAGTGGAGGCATGCCACAGTGCCCTGGCAGGGCTCTGAATGTGCTGACACGAGGCCACGAGTGTAAGTCTAATGTTGGCAACTCATCAGTGTTGCTAAAACTGAAGTGAACTCCCAGCGAGTTGCTTGTAGCATATTCAGTAATGCTGCGTGCTTGTGTGCATGCATCCTAGAAATTCGGGATATGCGTGTCGCCTTGATGTGGCTGCCAGGGGATGTCAGAGATGCGTTGCTGACTTTTTGGTTTTCCCCTGGGCAGAACCTGGAGCACAGCCTAACAGATAAGGTCGGCCACCCCTGGCAGCTCTCCTTTTAACTGTGTGTGAGGACAGAGACAATAATGCCCGTAGCTAGCTCGCTTGCCTAAAATAGGCTTTTGCAGCCTGCTTTGTCCAGCAAGGAGGATCACAAAAATAGAAATGGAAATTTTACATGGCCCTGACCCCTTCTTTCTGTTTAAGTATGCTTAATTCTGACATTCAGGTGTGAAGTCTAATTATTACTCCTGGTGGTGAGACATAGCTGATGATTGATAGATAGTTTCTTCCTTGTCAGTAGAGGGTGAATCCATGGTTTTCTGTATCCATTTTTTTCTCCGTGAATGGCTCCTCCATGGAGGTGCAAGGGTCAAGGGTGTTGTATCTTTTCAGTTCTTCTATAACTGAAGGGAAGCAGTGGTAGTGCCATGAAGGAGGGAAAAAATGGGTGGCAAGCTGGTGGTGGTTGGTCTTGGGCTTTAGCCAAGCTATCTCCCAATGGATGTGTCACAGGCAACCTCATGCAGGTTTTTATCCTACATTGCCTAGTGGGTTCCCCCGCAGTAAGTAAATGGGTGGTTCATAAGCCAGGCAGAAGAGCACTTGTTAAGTCTGTATTTCCCCCCCCCGTTTTTCATGTTCCAGTGGATTTGCTACTATCCCAGAGTAATGTTATAGCACTCCAGTGGGCCTTTAAGATCACAGCCCAGAACTGGGATGGCCATACCCAGCTGTAACCTTTCCCTGAATCGAGTCTGAGTGGCCTGTTGCTTGGATGAAATGATGAATGAGGCTCTGGGCCTTCCAAAGCATCGCATCTGTACCCAGTTTGAAAGATCCTGGTCTAACAGACATAGTTAGGTGGTTTTGCTTGTGTTGACAAAGCAGCACTGGGTGCTCATCTGTGATGAGTACCTGAGAGACCTGTCAGCAGAGAAGATTGATACATGCTTGAAACTGATAAGAGGAGCCAAGAGTTGTTGCATGATAAAAAGACAATGTGAATTTCTGTTGTGTTTGCATGCCTCCATAAGGACAGACTGCAGATATGCAGATATCTTGTTAGCATGTGCTTGCTGTTGTTCAGGGTTATGGGTGTTTTTTGTCTCCAGAACTATTTCTTGCAAGAGCAGAAAAACCAAAACATGTTTTCTCATCAATGAATATTTATGGCTTCCAAATCTTCCAGCATACTTTTGCATGTGTAATTAGGCTGTAAGTTGAGTAAGTGAGCATTGGAGAACTACAAATGTAAGAGCCTAGGGAAAATGCTTGATGTTTCTGGTTTATTTGGGTGCTTGCTTTTTAATAATAAATAGCATTTTTTAGATGAAACAGCTTGTGTTTTTCAAAAGATGTGTCAACTAGTAATAATTGGGACCGTTGCACCAGCAGACTTGTCTACTTAAGTGATGCTTTTAATCACATGTACAGCATCCAAGTCAACTTTGGAAGAAGTTGGCTGATGTAACCAAAGCCTCTGAACCATCTTATTTTGTTTAGTGGGAGACGAAGGCAATCCTTTCCCTCTTCCCTACTGCAGTCAACTCTGCTCCCGGTTTTGAGTTGCAGCCTTTTAACCCCACTGTGGACATGACTTGAATTCCTGTTTGGTCAGGGGAGGTTTTGGTTAAAGCAGCTTTCTGCATGCAAAAGATAATTGCTTTTTTGGAGTTCTGGTGTTTTCATGTGAAATACATCCTCAGTCAGCTTATTTTTGGAGAGTAGCAGGGCTGGGCTCGAAGGTACCTGTGTGTGTGGTCAGCAGTGCTTGTAGGTTAGGATTTGGAAGTCCAGGTCTGGAAAGGAAGCAAAAACCTCATCTGAATACCTGTAACTGTGTTACATCTTGGTATTTTTCCACAGCTTGGCCTCTGGAAAAGTTTTTGGTCCTCAGTGGTTTTTTCCATGCTGTTGCTATGCTCATTTGAATGAAAACTGTTCATGTGTTTCACGTATAATTTTGGTAGCAGCTCAGACTTGCGGATTTTTTGGACAATGTGAAGATGAGGACCTTGAAAAAGAAGGATGCACAGGTAGTACCATTGGTACTAGTGATGCTACAGAGAAGCTGTCTTGGCTGCAAGCAGTATGGAGTGGGCTTGTGGCAAAAACAACTGGGTTTATTTGTTTTTAGCTTATACCCCAAAAATTGCTTCACAGATACCCTAAGAAAATGTTAATGGTGTTGCTTGGAATTTTGAACTGGGAACTTCCCGGGTAACCTCGTCCCTCGTTGGCTGCATTTTAAGTGATGTTTAATAGTCTCTAAACAGCAGTTTTCTTTCCCAAGAGCTCTGTTGCTTTACACTTAGATTTATGGAGGCAGCGTGGCGAGTTGACAGGACACTAATGTGCTCATCTTCAAGTCACTGCATGCGATCTCTCCCAGCCCGCTCCCTTGGAAGTGTCTGGGTGTTGTTGACTCTTTAATGAGGACAAGAATGGTTTCCAAACAAGCATGATTCATGCAATCTTAGCCTCAATCTATCAAACAACGATGCATTGGATTAAATGATTACCTAAAGGATTAGGAGTTAGATTTTTTGGGGGAGGTGGGGGGAGAAGTGAAGAGTGAAAATATGTAGGGGATCCAAAGAAAAAAAGAAAACAAACAAAAAAAAACACAACATAAAAAAGGCTGCAAGTTACAAACCCCAACAGATCAGATAATGCCAAAGGCTGCTTCTACACTTGGTCTACACTTCCAAAATGGGAAATGTAAAAATTGAATCTCTGCTCTTCTCTAGAGATCATCCTCTGCCAAGAGGGCAATACTTCACCTTGTTCTAAGACTTCTGCTTGGTTCTTGCTGCCTGTCAGGTACCTGCAATGGTAACACTTTTTTGATTTTATCTTTTTCTTCCCTTTCTAGCTGAAAATGAAAGTGCTGGCTGCGTGTTACTGCACACATCAAGGAAGGTAAGTAGGGATGCTGTGTGATTAAATTTATTTTTTTTATCATCTAGAAGCAGAGAAAAGGATCTTGAAACACTCCATGGGGGTGGGGAGGTGAGTTTTACTGGCCTAAACAGAAGGCATATTTATGTCTCTTTCCTTGAATTCCTCTGTCTTTATTTAAACCTTAAAGGCCATGTGCTGCTTGTTCTCCAAACAATTTCTCTGTAATTCTGATTGTTCCACTGCTTTTTGTCCCAGACAATTCCTTGACATGTTAATTCATCACTTTCTCTTCTGCAGCTGCCTGCAAAGGGATCCAAGTATATACCATAGAGATTCAGGCTGCTGAGCTTCTCTCGAGCTGAAAGCAGAAACACCCAATAGACATTGCTGTGATTTGGTTTCCTGTTTATTCCAGCTAATCAGATCTGCCTTCACGAGGTTCAGCAGGAGTGAATTCCCTGGAAACACACAGTCTAGGAGGACGATTAGGAAACAACGCTTAGTTTACACTTGCTCTTGAGATCATAACTCAGTAAGGATAAGGTGGAAATACAAAAAAAAAAAAAACCCAAAAGCAAACAAACCAACAAACCACCTTGTATAGGCTGTATTACTACAAATCTCCAACTATGAAAGTGTACAGAAAGTATGTAGAGAGGAAATATGTTGATATTTAATACTACATGCAGTCTTGGTCTATGGGGGTGTAAGCTGTGGCTTTTAGTTGTCTTGACTTGCCCCTTGCCTGCCCGTTGGAGGGGCTGGCTGGCTGCGTGAAAACTCGTAGCATTGCTGATCCTGGGAAATCATATATTGTAGTCTTCGTTGAAGGTTGTAACTTGGGTTCTTAAATCAGTGTACCAAAGCCTTGGGGGCTTTTTAGGGAAGCCCAGAGAGCTCTAACTCTGCTTTCCTTAAGGCCTCTAAGACAGCTCAAGTCCTGAAAAGGTATTTCAGCAGGCTGAGTTAGTAGGGGGAGGAATGGAGTAGAAGAAACCTTCCCCCCAAGTTTGAAAACAAATAAAACCAAACACAACAACAACAAAAATTAAACTTTGATATTCAGTCATAGAAGTTAAAATAAGCTATTCAGTGCTCAGGAATGGAAATGTCTTTGTCAGTAACTTGTCTTGTCTAATACTAGTGCCAAAGTTCTGAGTTGTATACACTTGATGGAAAGTAACCTAAGAACTTAATCACTTAACGTGCAAATTCTAAGCCCAAATGCAGGATCTGCCTCTGATAAGAAATAGTTGGAAACTGCTAACACGTAAGTCTCTCTTCTAGTTTATTTTTCCTTTTCAGAGCTGTAGGATTCTTGCTTTTCTGGCCTGTAATTCATGCTTGAGCATTTTAGTGTGCTGTTGAGCAAGAAGTACTAGAGAGCTAGCATGCTTTATCAGGGCTTGAGAAAAGACACTATTGCCAGTTTTTTGCCTTCAGGGAGGACAAGTGGAAATTTTGTGTTTCAAATGCAAAGGAAATTAGGACCTGAGTCATGGAGGAGATGGCTCCAAGTGTCTGGGAAGGGGGGAATCACTAGAAGAAGTGGTCGGGTCAGAAGCTTTGTCCTGGAGACATTTTCCTGCTAGATTGTCCCCATCTTTGGTGGTAGTCTGTGGTTCTTGTGCCTGTTTAAGACTGTGTCTTGGGCAAGTTGCTATCTGGCATGGCACTTGGTAGACATAAATAAGGAGCAGCTATTTGACATGGTTTGAACTACTAATGACCATCACGGCGTATTTCTGAGACTTGCCCAGTGCAACCATGGCAATGGCACAGGTAGAGCTCTGCTCAGGACAACATGCTTTTTTGGACACCCCTTCTTGTAGTATTCTTGCAGTGTCTGCAAGGGGAGGTGGTCTCCAGAGCAGTCACCCTGCAGAGAACTTGCGTTGTGGGCTGCCTTGATGAGTCTTGAGAGCCCTTTTTTGCACAGATCGAGTGTGGAACTTTGTCTTACGGTGGTTGGCCAAGAGACCTGCCTGAAGTCAGAGGAGGCTGTTTCAATGTGTTCCCCCTTTGGCACAACAGCCTCTGTTTTTGCCATGATGCAATGTGAAGCTTTGCAATCAAGGGTACTCAATGCAATTAAAATGGCTATTGGGTAGCTGTCTTGGGTTTCTTGCTAAGCAGTTTCCAGCATCAAGTATCCTGGTGTGAATTGACTATCTAGCTAAAAATATTTGTGAAGGAGCAGTCATTAATTTCTTCTGAAACCAGCAGGTGTCCTGACTGGAACAGTTCTGCTCTGAGCTATCTCTGCGGTGTTGCTGTAGCAGTGCTTCCACTAATTTGATGTTGGTTGGTCTTCGTTAGGGAGTGATGTATTCATATCTTTTCATGGTGGCTAGTTGCCTTGTAGTGTGTGTATCTTCCCCAATGTTATGGGAGTAATAGAAAGGGCAATACCCATCCTTATTTCCTGTAAAGGATTAGAAGCAGGGAAATAAACCAAGACTGAGGTGTGGAACATGATTTACATGAGGCATTGCCTGAAGCCTGTGGCAGAGATGGAGCTGACTTGCAATAAGCCACTGAAAGCGCTGTCTTGCTGCAACAAGGAAATGATGCTGTTATGCACAGCTCACTGGAGGATCAGTGTTGATTGAGATGACAGATAATAGCCCTCTGCTGAATACCTTTGATTAACTTCTGCTGTCCCTTCACTTTTTCCTTCCACTGTTTTGCTTCTGGTGGCTTCTCTCATGCATGGGGGAAGTTGGTGACACAAAGCCGCTCTTGTTTTTTTTGAAAGCTCCTCAGCACTGTGGCACTTCTGATACTCTTGCCCATGGAGGTATGAGGAAGGTTGTCTCCTCTGCTAATCCACCTTGTTAAATGCTGTCTAAGTCATTTGGCCTCTTAATTATTTGAACCTACATCCTAGGTTGGATTCTGTATGCCAGATGAGCTGAAATGAGTTGCCTTTAGGAGGTGGCTGCTGGTCATATGGTGACCCCATGAACACCAGTGTTACAGATGGTGATAGGTGTTTTAATCTGCGCTCATGCAGTAATAATTTGAGACTGACTTGGCCACTTGCAGCTACATGGTCTCTTTTAGATGGAGTTGCAACATAGCTGTGTCATGGTCTCCTTTCCTAAGAGCAGATGGTAACAAAGCCTTGGGGGTGGGAGCTAAAATCCTTCAGAGAATCCTCCCTCTCAAGGATGCTGTGTAAGAAGTGATTGATGCAAAGTAAAACAGTGCTAATTGCAATGGATGTGTACTGACAACTTGATAGTTGCTGTGATAATTACAGTAATTAGTGAGATATTAGCATATTTTTTTTCCTGTGTCTAGGCTATAAATGGAAAAGGTATAGAGGGTATGTGAGAGGAAGGGATCCATGATTCAGGCTGTGGGGTGGTCCTGTAACTTGGGGGAGAATTGTGCCAAGGTCCTGATTGTGGAGTTAACTTGGTGTCAGATTTGTAAAAGTAACTCAGAGCTTGATTCTTACTGAGCTTAAGGGGGAGCTGAGGGTTTAAATGTATCTTGACAATCTGGTCCTCAACATCATGAATTCAAGCCTGGCTGGTTTTCCATTGGAAGGAAGATCTGTATAACAAAGCGCTGTTCCCATTTAGGGAATTTTAGGAAGAAGTTTTTCACTTTGAGGGTGGTGAGGCACTGGAACAGGTTGCCCAGAGAGGTTGTTGAGGCCCCATCCCTGGAGGTGTTCAAGGCCAGGCTGGACGTGGCCTTGGGCAATCTGGTCTAGTGGGAGGTGTCCCTGCCTANCTGGTTTTCCATTGGAAGGAAGATCCATATAACAAAGTGCTGTTCCCATTTCTTCACTCAGTCTTAAGCTGTTGAAAGAAAGGACAGGACTGTCAGTCCTTCTTGACCAGTATTGTGAGTGCTAACTCTGCGTGTGGATTTCCAAGGACCGAAATGGGAACAATGCATTTGTAGTTTGATCATTCAATTAGTGAACTTCACAGCTGGCAAATACAGAAAGGAGATGAGGTTCTGTAATACAGCATGGCTGTTTCTTCTGTCTCAAGGCCAACAAGTCTGGGAGAGCAGAGGGAATCAGCAGAGAGTTGAGACAGTATCAGCCTTTGCTGTCTTTTTTTTTGCTTCCTATCACACATTGATTCAAAGCTAAATGTTATGCACAAAGGAAGAAAACTTCCTTGGGAGTGGGAACAATAGAAATTTAGGAAGAGTCAAAAAGGATGATGGGCCGAATGGCATGGCATTCCCCATCTCCCACTTCAGTCTCCCTAACTGGGAGCGCTGAGGAGAGGTGGTTGCCAGCTTGAGGAGAACTGGGTCAGATTGCACTGAGATGCATACTGGTAATTTTTTCACACTGCTGAGGTTGGAATCCATTTCTTCCAAATAACTTCTCCCATGTTTCTGCAAACTTCTTGAATTATTTAAACCTAAAGAAGATTTTAAATGCTACCTTAAGCTTTTTTTGCTTTTAGGGTAACTTCTGTGCTTTATCCTAGGCAGCAAAACTATTTTTTAATTGTTTTCTATGTCTGGGTGTAAATGGTGCTTAGGCATTCACCTGTAGTGACTCTGTTAGGATAAGACTTGAAAATGCAGGCCTTCAATGCATTCATGATACAACATAAAACCCCTTTCTTCTATAATGTGATCTGAACAATCAAAGTGATTCCAGAATCATTGGTTTGGTGGCAGTAACTTCAACAAAACTGCTTGTGAACTACACAGATCCTAAGCTTTTGCTGTTAGGTATTGTGTGCAGCTGTCTAATGCTCTGACCCCTTCTTAACACAGTACCTGAAATTAAAGAATTTTGAGGAAGAAGTCAGAGCCCACCGAGACCTGGATGGGTTCTTGGCCAGAGCCAGCATCATCCTTGATGAAACGGCCACCTCCTTGGATGATGTTCTTCGAGAGATGCTGAAACACTTTGCTGAAGATCCTGAGAACATGGAGCCCAGCTGCAACTTTGAAAAAATCATGAGCACTTTATTCACGGATTCAGGGACCCCACGAGAAGGGAATGGTAATCAACTCTTTGCTTTTGCCTGTGGGTTACTGTTGTCATCCTTTCCATTGGTGGTGTGTTGAACACTCACTACTGCATGGTCCCCAGACTTGCATGTTGCATTAGACACTGGGGCTCTATTTTTCTATGTCACCCAGGCTGAAGGGTCTCAGGTTTCTGGGATTTTTATGTTTTGGTGGAGTCTTGCCCCTGTTTCATAAAGATGACACGTAGTGGTGTTCTCTGGGTTGAAAAGTCTACAGCACTTCAGTGTCCTGTCTGTTTGGACCCATTAGGCGTACTTGTCCTCAGACAAGCGTCTAATGCTCTTCAGCAAAGAGACACTTGCTGATGTCCCTTCAGAAACAGCTCCTTGTGATTCTCCATCTGAATTCACACAGGCTGGGGAAGTTTGACTGCTTTGGAGGAGTAATTGGTTGGGAAGTGCTCAGCCTTCATGTTGCTTCTAGCCCACTGGAAGGGATGAGAGGCGCTTAGTTTTCCTCCAGAACATCAACTAGGGTAACTCTAGCCGATGTTGTTGGCTCACGTGTCACCTTAAGCTATCAGCAAATGTCATAGCATAGTCTAAAACACTACCTTTTAACCCAAGATGTAAAGAAGCTTAACTAAGCGTTGTTTCTCTGTAGGCACCCATGACGTTTCAGAGTCAACAGGAATGAATACACAAACATGTACATCGCACCTCAAATGTAACTGTCACAGCCTGAGTGAATTTGTTTAACAGATATGTCAAGTCCTGAGCATGTAGTAAGCATGTTCATGCTTTGGTTACTTCTTCCTACCTGTCTTAGAGCTTCGCATTTATATTTTTTTTTTATTTAGGCTTTCTGCCAATAAAGAAAAACTAAGCAGTGCCATAAAATAATCTGAGAACAGTAATTAGGAAAAGGGGGAGAGAGGGCAGGGGAGTCAGAAGACAACATCTCTTCCAGTCCTCTGTGTGTGTTAAGTAATGCTAATCTAATATTGCAGTAGGTTGATGTTGGGAGGAGAAAACAGCTCTTTCCAAGCTGTGTATAGTTTAAGGACAGAATTCAAAAGCATCAGGACAAATGTTTCCATCTTTCTCTGTCACCCCCCACCCTTGCATCAGTCTACTGTGCAGATAAATAAGTATGCTTGATCTTAGTACTCAGCTTCCATTTGAAAGGAAATGTTATTTGCAGTTGCAAACCAAAGATGGACAGCCTGTAACGTTTCCCTCTCTTCTTTTCCTAGTTCACCTCTTATCAGATACAATTCAAGGGGTCACAGCGACAGTCACAGGGGTGCAGTATCAGCAGTCCTGGCTCTGTATCATGTAAGTATCTGGGTTAGATTAGCAGAATCCACTAACTGCTCAAAACTTGTAACTTTTACTCCTGCTGGGAAGAATTGTGGTTCAGAATGTGCCTTTGTAAATTGGGATGGTGTTCTCTCTCTATCTATGCATCCTGGCCTGTGGGATCTCAGTCTCAGCACTGGACTCCTCCTCTTTGCAAATGCTCAAGCAGCAGCCTGAGCAGAGATGACCACAGTCTCTACAGGGCATTAAGCTCTTGGATGCTATCGAAATCTAGTGTTAACAAGCTAAGAACGCTGGGGGAAAAAAAAATCTGAGCCAGAAAATGCTCGTTACTGAGAAACATTAATGAAAGGAACTTCTGAAAGGGACAAGAAACTTGTTCATGGACTACTTTGCCTGCCAAAGTCTGGGAACTTGTACCAAAAGATTTCTTAGGTCCTTTGAAAACATCTAAACTTTGTAACTGAAAATTGAAGTCAGAAATTCTGACACTATTTAGACATGGAATACTTTGTCTGACAATTCAGACACTGGTTAATTTTCAACACTGTTAAACATTGGAGCAGACCCTTAAGGCAGTAAGAACTCTGTCACCTGGGATTTGATGAGACGTGGTGGCTCCACCCCAGCTTCCACTTGACCAAAACAAAGTTTTGAAATTATTGTCCTGAAGTTGTGTGTTGGGTGAGCCAAAATGTCCCTTCAGAGAGGAAGGCCAGAACCTGTCCCTGAGCCAACCAAAGCAATGTGATTTGACTTCTGTTGCTTTATGCATATGCAGTCTCTGAGTCAAGTTGTCAAGAAATATGTTAATTCCCAGAGAAATTACTAGGGTATGTTGGATAGGTGCCTAAAGGCTCGGGGAGCGTGTGCACATATTCTAGCCTTCACAGTCAGTTTGATTGTTAGGACAACTGTCAATAGTTTTCCTTCTCCTAGCAGTTCTCCTACCCTCTGCTTAGGGCTGGGAAAAAAAATATGGAGTATTCTGCCTTGGAAATAGATGATTTGGAGGAAAAAGAGGGGGGGGGGGAACCCAATACGAAAACCCCCAAATCAAAAAAGCACCAACAGACAACAAAAAAGCTCACCCTTGTTTCTAATCTCTTATGAAAGAGAAAAATGTGGTCTCTGTGTAAAAAGGCAACTATTGTATATCAGGGCACTGTTCTGTGAAAGAAGTGAACTGGATAATGTCTGTGCTGCATGTGCTACTGTCAGCTCTACTCTTACGCCTGGCATGCACAGAGCAGCTTGCACAAAGAAGATGAATTTATACAGTAAAATGGTCTTTCTGTACTGACCAACCAAGAGGGCTTTTGAGCAGTTTTCTCCCTTTTGGATGCCATAGGTAGGATAGCAGCAATGAGGATACATACATCCTAATCTAGGAAGGGTAGAGGGTGGAAGTGTCTACTGTGGCATGTGACATGGCTCTATGGAGGGCTTTGGAGAGTTGATTTAATATAACAAAGTGTTTCTAGAGGTAACAATATGAGTGCTGTGACTATGTAGATGAAGCTGAAAAGGGTAGGTTCAGCCTTTCTGTAGAAGGTATGCCAAAACTTTAAATGCATCCACGTGAGTAATACTAGCTTCCATGACAAGACATGATTTGAAAAATGAGCTTACAGCCTGAAGGTGTCTTGTGCAAAACTTTCCTTGTTTCTTCCTTTTGTTACTCTGAAGAGGGAGAAGAAAGTGGTGGGAAAGCAGTGATGAGTTATTAACTATAATTATCTAATTATTGCACTGTATTTCTGCTGTAGCTATTGTGCAACAGATTGTGAACCATATTTTTAGATCTTACATTTTTCTTGAAGTCAGATTGCAAAACAACTTCAAAAACTCTGAAGTAAAAGGAATTTGTTGATGAAAAAGGTTCTTCCCACTCATATAGAGAAATTTAAGATATCTGCTGTTCTTTATCCTTGAATTTAGTCTATACTGTCTGCTAAATTTTAAATTAGCACTGCTGGGGTTTTTTTGTGCACCTTAACTAACTTTTTATTCCAAGTGGATGAGATAGGCTTGAGTATCACGATAGGATTACATCAATGAGGAAGAGCAGCTCAGAGATATGCTTTTGGTAGTGCTGCTTTTGCGTTGATTTCGGCGGGAAATACTAAAGCTGAAATTAGCTTAGAGTCAGAAAAAAAAACTTGTGTAGGATTTTCAGAGTTGTGCAGAGCCTGGCTGCAGAAGAGCATTCCTAATGTACACAAAAATTTAGTTCCATCTCTTCTGCGCTGGAGAGTGTGCTGCTCTTTATCTGACTTATCCTCAGTGGGAAGAGTTGTGGGGGAAGACAAACTAGGGTGAAATAGCTATTCTGCTTCTTCTGGAATTGGTGATTTCCTGACAGTTTCAGGTCTGTTGAACTGCCAGCAAGGTCAGATGTGCCATATGGATCTGGGCTATAGCCACATGACAGAACAAATTGTTGGGGAATTGAAGATCTCAAGGTTTGAACGTCCTGAAGTCCAGGAAAAAAAATGAAAAAGCTGGCTTCTGGTTCACAATAGGATTTAGGGCGTGCACTCTCTATTTTTTTTTTTTTTTTTACCAAAACCTGATCTTGCTGAAGCCATACCTGGGTAGGTAAGCTTATGGAAACCTTAAGATTCCTTCGTTAAAATTCTACATAGCTGAGAGTAACACAGTACTTCATAACCCCCAAACAAGCAATCTTCAGCTCTAGAAGAATGAAGGTTGCTAGGTATTTGTATATGTGATGGTTTTCTAACTAGAAAGCAAGTCTTCAAAGTTACACACTAGCTTCATCAGTCAAGGACATGATCTCATACCTTAGGAACCATGGACACAACTCATCCTCCTATTCAAAGCATTTGCCAGAACAGCAAGACAAACTGGCATGGACATCTCTTGCTGCTTCACTGTGAAGCTGCTGGTTGATTGTTTCATTAGAGAGCTTGGGATGAGGGATAGCCAGACCTGTCCCAGAACGAGGAGTGATGGATTGTTATTCTGAGACTTAATCAGCTATTTAGCATGAGGAAGCTCTGCTGTTAGGAGCTTAGGGAGGTACTTTTGTACCCTTCCAGCATGCAATGACTGCAGCAGATCAGTATACACTCCCAGGAGGGTGCTTGGAGTTCCCCATGAACCACCCAGAGCCTGGAGGAGGTAAACTGGGTGCTTTGTGTGTCTGGATCAGGAAAGGTGGGGAAGAAGCCCCCTGAGACCTATTGGTTTTGGTGTTGTACAGCTCTGGCTCAAAAAGCCCAAGGAAGGTCCCCCCCTTTTCCAATGGAAGAGTATAAGGAGAAGTGGCTGTTGTCACAAGACAAGTCCTATTACACCCAATTCTTTCTTTCACTGTCTGACAAATGGAGATGCAAATGCCTGTTTTTCTATTTTTTTTTTATTTTTCCCTTGGAGTGAAGGATACCTAATGCTAAAGATGTTAAAGTAACTGTTAACTGACTGCTGATAGATCTTTCTCCTTGATGTCTACCTAGGAGAAACACCAGCTGAGTGGGTTATTGAACAAATGCTGCTTGAGCCGAGTGGAATTCCCCAGGCATTGCAACTTCCAGGCTATATTCTTCTTGCCAGGAGATGGATATAATTGCTTTCTTCCAAAGCTGAATCCTTAGAAAAACATGAAAGCAAGCTGCTTCATAGTTGGGATTGAGTAGTTGAAGAGCCATTTCCTTTCACTGCATTGATAAGGCACACGGATCGGTGAAGGACTTATTTTCAGTGTGTTTAACTGATTTACTAAAGCTGTTTTAACAGGCAAAGCAGAGGAAAGAAGCCTCTCTGCAAGAAAAGAGTGGTTTAGTGGTCTGTGTGCTCCGTGTTGCTATAAAATTGCTTACTCTGATATAGTGTGTAATTGCAATGATTCCTGTGGTGGAGAGTTTAACTCAGAAAAACACAGGTAGCCTTTCAAAAACAGGTATTGTGAGGTTATTTTGGATATCAAGCAAGACTGCTGATCAAATAGAGTAAAGTTTAAGAGTAATAACTTTACAGATTTAATGTATAACTGATAGTTGTGTGAAACATGTTACTAATGGATCTCTCAACAGAAGTAATGCAAAGCCTATTTCATGTATTTAAGGATTTGTCCAGACCCAGAGGTTTGTGGATCTGTAGAAAAAAGCCACATTGCTTCTGATTTAGCTGTTGAATAGATTTCAAATAGAGATGTGTCAGTTACTGTGTATTCCTCAGAATAGTCCCCCTTCTTTCAAAGAGCAAAATGGGATGTTATGGGAAATTTAACAGTTCAAGTGTTTAAAACAAATATTATCCTTTAGAGGAATTATTACAAGATTTGCAGTCTTGTAAACAAGAGCCTCTTCTCCAAAATTGATAACCATCATCTCAAGTGTTCTTTGGGTTCAGAGAACTGATTAATTTTCTTTTAAGTGCCTGTAGCCACCCTTGTAGGGCTGTCCAAGGTTATGCTGGAGAGCTGAAGCTCTTGCAGGTTCTGTGTTATGAAAAGGGAGTTCTCAAATTCAAACCCTTCATTAGGAATGATGTCCCTGAAGGAGATCTGTTGGAGAGAAGGATGACTCGTTGCAGTGCCTGCAGCATGTGTACAGGGAGGAGGAGGTGCCTCCTTGCGCATTGACCTGTAGGAAAGACTTTTCCCTAGAGAGATTAACTGGTAGAGGGGATGGGTCTTTCTGGAGCTCAGCAAAGTGTGTTTACCACTCCAAAATAATATTCAGCTTGGAGCGACTTTGTTGCTGAAACAACCCTGTGCCAAGCTGTGGGTGAGCTGACTTGCTGGTTACAGCTTCATTCCTCGCTTGCGAATTCTGGTTTCTGAAAGCTTGTGCCTGGAGCTGCTCGGTGGAGGAAGATTTATTTGCAGTGGATGAGAACAAGAAGTGTCATTGTTATTCTACATTGGGACAGGAAAAGGCTGGCTAGCTGATTACCTCTGCTGGGCACTTTTTCTTACTGCAGGGGGTAATTTGTTTCTGAATTAACTTCCTTTCTTGCCCTATTTAAAGAGGGTTTCTGTTTCTCTTGGGTCTTCATAGTTTGACCCTTTTTATGATTTGTTTTAGAAATGTGTTATTACTCTGATAACATCTTGGGCGTGGGGCAGACCTGTGGCATGTGTAACTTGGTGTATCAGTGATTTTGGTGGAGCATTGCCAGTTCTCACCATCTGAGTGCCACACTCAATGATGCTAGATACGTAGACTGGAAGGAGGAGGAGGACAGCGAAGCAGGAATGCCTGCTGTAACTTAAATGCCCTTTTTATGAGCTCAATTATTGGAGGATCAAGATAAAATTGCTGAGAACACAACCTGGCATCTCATTAAATCATAGACCAGCATTTCCTTGTGTGACTAATACTGGGTGAAAATAGATTTTTCAGCTTGTTGGCCAAACCAAAGGAGAATAAAACTTAGCTCAAACCAAACCAAAAGGGAACTTAGAGGCTTCAGCCAAACCAGGCTTGATTTAGTCAGCTGAAAATGTCTTGCTAGTTCTCAGTTTTTTGGGGGGCTTTGGCTATTTACCCTTCAGAATTTTTTTCCTTAGTGGGAGTTTACTTAAGTGCTACTAGAAAAAAGTCGCTTCATTTTAAAAGTGGCTCTCCTCTTGACCTGAACTATGCAGAGTTTTACCTGCAGTCTTGCATAACTTGAAATTTCTTCATGTGAACGAAAACTTTTTTTTTGTCCTTTACAAATATTTGCACAAGTCTGGCAGGGACTGCAGTTTTGGTTTGTATTATGTTTGTATCTGGATTCTGGAATTAAAGCAAAAGTGGGAGCTGTAAGTGCTACACCGGGGAATAGGATTTGAGTCAGCTAAATAGTGGCTTGAATTTGAAGAAGAGCTTGAGATGCCGAGTGATGCATGGGCAGAAGTGACTTGGCCTTGCACTATAAGTACTGAGACTCTCNCTCAGTGCAGATGAGGCTGCATTCTGCACAGAGGCAGTGTTTCTCCCCTCCATGCAACAATACTCAGGTGCATCAGACCTTCTTTGTGGCACCTGTTTAAATCTGGTTTTACTCTGGTTTACCCTCACTAAACCGACTCAGCCTGATTTCTAAAGGTTATTATTGACTTAAATAGTGTCCGTACATTGTCTTAAACTAGGTTGAAAATTCTTCAGTGCTCCATACTCAGTTTTAATGGTGTGATACAGAGATTCAGATGCACGTGTTGGTATAGAGCTCTTTACCCCAAAGAGTTGGAAGAAACTGTCTTATAGGTGGGAGAAGTCTCAAACTCCAGCACTGTGGATAAAACTGTTTTCAGATAAAAATGGGTAATGATGGCAGTGGGTTTCTTGGTGTCTTGTGAATGTGCTCAGTATTGCTAAATCTTCCAGTACTGCCGAAGCACTGTGAGATCCTCCTGTTGCACACTTTTCCAGTCCCTCAAGGTAAGGAAACAGCAGACTCCTCATTTGGAGAAACACAAGGTTTTGGTGTGGCTGCCAGGAAAATTAGCTTGTGTGTGAAAGTGATTCAGTTACAAAGAGCAGCCCTCTAAAGAGTCAAGTTTTCCGGTCCATACCCAAGAAGCAAAGCTCTCGAGCTGAAGTGAAGTTGTAGCCCTGTGGACTGGCACTGTTGGCAGGACTGTCATCTCTGGAAAGCACAGCCTTAGAGACAAGTTACTGGAGCTGAAACATAACCCTGCCACGTTGGGGAGAAAGCTAGCTACAGGAGAACCCACATGGCTTGCTTAATTATTGCACTATATAATAGATTGTTTCCAAATAACTTGCTGTATTGCAACATGACTTATGTTGTAGCTAGGGGAGCAGGGCTCCTGCATGTTGGCCTTCCTGCCTCGGGTAGGAGTAAGCTGAAATTCTGGGTGTTTTTGCAAGGTTTTGGTTCTTGGATTTACTCAGATGGGGTGGGCGCAGGCAAGTAGGTACTGCTGCGCAGCAGTGCTGAAAGGTAGCTGGTAACTTGTACCTCCACAACGCTTATAAACTTATGTTCATGTGCATGCCTTGCTATCCTGCCCCACTTCAGGCTCTGAGGCATGTGCTGGTGTGATCAGCCCTTGCCCTGTAGTAAGTTTTCTCTGGCCATGCTTCGCACTTGAGTAGTTTCTTGCTAGGTCAGGTACTACCGTGATAGGGAAGAGATGATGTCTGGAAAGTGTTAGTACAGCTGTATGAACAATAGGTACCCAATACTTGCATCTGGCCGTCTCTGGAAAAGAAATGTTGTTTGAAATGCCCAGAAAGCCTTCCTTTCAATTACTCAGTGAGTTCAACAGCTGAGGTATGAAAATGCTGAGCACAGAGCACAAAATAAAGATAATTTTTGCTAATGGTGCATTAACTGTTCACTGTTGTTGACCAGTTCAGGTGGATCGAGGTGAGAGGACTGAAGGTGTCAGACGACTTGAAGGTTCTCCTGTTAGTATAAAGCCTGGAGTTCGTCTGTCTTCCCCACTGGATTGTTGAACTGTAACATGAGGAGGCTTGTATGCTGTCTAGCCACAGCAGGATTGCTACCAAGGGCTTTGATTTGCTTGTGAAAACCAGTGTTGTCTGTGCTCATTTGATCCCTTGGGAGGGAAGCACAAGGATTGTTGCAGATCCAAACTATGGGTTTACTTGAGAAGATAGCTTGTGCTCTATCTTCAATTATTTTAGAAGAGATTTATTCCTAACCTTAGGACCTGCCTTGATCTTTCTCCGTTCTAAAGCTGATTCGAGTAGACAAAGGACAAGGGGCTGTGGTGGAAGGGAGTTAGGAAATAAATGAAATACTGTCATCTTGCTCATGACCTATATTGTTCTAATTAAGCTGTTTGGTTGCTCTCAGACAAGTGCCTTTGTCAGATTAATTTGCGTAAGTAGACTGCTTCCAATCTGGGATCAGGAAGTGAAAACTCAATAAGAAAATACTTGGTGGTGTGATTTTTCTATGCAAGTTGTAAGAACTTCATAAGAAAATGTAATGTGCTCCTGACTAGTACATATCCAGCCAAAGATCTCCAGGAGCTATTACTGAGATGACCTTCAGGGTGCACAGGCATGGGAATAATGTTAAAAGGAAAGAGATGGGATAGGATTATGGAAGAGAAGTTAAAGGAGAGATGAATCCTCCTATCACAGAGGACTGCGATATGCCCTTGCTAGATGAATAAAAGGGGGAGCAAGTAGTTCAGTGACTCTGAACCAGAAAGAGGAGGGGGGGAACTGAGTTAGGAAAACACAATTCTATACCTCTTTCAGTGTCAATAGGCAAAACCTGTGTACGTATCTCACCGGTGCTTTTCAGAAGAGTTGAGAAGTAATAGGTGGCTTTAATGGGAACAGGAGAGCTGCACTCCAGGCTAGTGTTAGCTGCCTTCTGCAACTGCATGAAGCTACTTTGCTGCTTTTTCAGAGTTTTGCAGCAGGAAAAATGATGGCTACCCAGATCACAGCTCTGTTTAAATATCCCAGTGTAGAGACAGACCTGGTCTTTCATGGCCTCCAAAGATGGTATCTGTTTATTTCAAACAATTTGTGGCTAGTCATTGTTGTGGGAGTCAAACAGTCATCGTATGCCCAGCAGGGCTGGCTGGATTGCAGGCAAGGATTTCCCTCAGAGCAGTTATCCTGCCTGCTGCAGCCTCTGTAGGTCTTGAGCAAGGAGATCAGCTTGGCTTCTGTAACACACCTGTGCCAAAAGGGGAAAAGTAACAGCTGAGAGCAAACAGGGAAAGCCATTCAGAGACAGATCTGCCCAGGGCAGAAGTGGAAATATGTTGGTTTGGCACCTTGCCTTAATGTTTCCAAAAGTGCTTTGGGAGATCAGGTGAAATGAAATGAAGTGCAAACTGCTTTCCAATAATGTAGGTGTTGCGTTTTGTTTTGTTTTTCCTAAGAGGGCTTTTTTGTAGAAGCCTCTGTAGCACTGCAAGTACTAGGTATGTTGCGCTCTCTATCTTTTAGTTTCTTGGCTATTAAAAAGCAGATGGGGGAAGAGGAAGAATACACCTTGAAATCTTGAAAGTTATTTCCCATAAAACCATGGATGTCAAATTCTACAAAAAAGATAGCTGAATTGGGCTAACAGCAACTTAAAGTCACTGTTCAAGACTTCAGAAGTGACCTTTGCACAACCAACAACATTTTGTTTCTTGAAGTGGAAGTGTGTGTTTATAAACCTTGCACACCAGGAGACAGCATGCCATGTGTCATAGTGCCGTGTATAATAATGCCATCTTCCTTGACAGTTGCACTATAAAGTCCCTTCAGCGACGTCATGTTTGCATCAGCCGCCTGGAGAGGCCTCAGAACTGGGGTGAAAACTCCTGTGAAGTGAGATTTGTGATATTAGTCCTGGCTCCTCCTAAAATGGTGAGTGTTGCGCTCTTGTTTGCCGCGGTGCTTCAGAGGGTTCTCCCAAAATTGCTTTTCCTTGGTGTCCTCCTGGGGTTAATGACAACATATTATTTTTAAAACAGAAGGGGATGTGAAAAGGCCTGAGATCTTCCCAGCAGTTGTCAAGATGGTTTATTCTAACAGTGTCTGTGAGGGGTAGATTAATCAGCTGCATCCTCATCTCATGCTGGAGAATGGCCTCTAGCCTAACTGGGAGGAGAACACTGCAGTTCACTGTGTCTGCAGTCTCCATACGCTTTTTGCTAGAGCTACAGCCATAATGCATGTAATACTTCACAGATTTTTCCCCCTACAGCTTTACCAGTTTATCTACTATTTTTAGAGGTAAGGAATGCTGTTTCTGGTTAAAGCCATGCTTGTGAAGGGCTCTTGCAAGTCTAGAGCTGATGCCCCACTGCAGAGATCTGGGTTGCTTCCCAGCAAACCTTCTTGAGGGGGCTGACAGTTACACTGCAGATGTGGTTGCAGTAGTTGTAGATGGAATAATGTAACCAAGAGGAAAATGTAGTTTTGTGAGCTCTGTTGCAGTATGGGCGAGACTACTTGGGACCTCGGGTGCTTGTAAGGTCAGACTGTGCTGAGGTCCTTTGGGATGTGTTTTCATAGCTTTTGATGCTCAAAGCAGCAAGGTTAAAGCTTGCTCAAGTGTAATTATTGGTTCTTTGGTGTAGGCAAGGCCAACAAATGACATAGTAGTACACATTTACTGCAATATCATGGCGGGGCATCAAGGTCAATTGGCCATCGCCATCCTGTCTTCCTAGAAAGCTCTGGCTTGATCAAGACGGTGTGTTCTTCTAGCTAATGGTTGAATGGTTCAAAGCTCAAGACCTTTTCACACCTAAGCTGGCTGTTTACACCTTGGGGATACTAGGTCTGTGCTTCTTGGAGGTGCTGGAGAGGTTGGGGACCTTCTCTGTAACAGGACATATCCTGATTCAATTTCCTGCTCTTCAATGCTATCTGTGTGACCTTGGGACCTTCTAGTCTGGTTGCTCTGTCTCCTTACTCCCTCTACCACCACCCCTGTTTAAATGGAAATACTGGTGTTTCCTTATTTCCCAGGATTTCTGGCAGATACTTCCCAACTGAGCATTTCAGTGCTTTTGGCATAGATCTCACACCCAACAGGCTGAAAACATATTGATGTTCCTTATAAAGAGAAGCAGGCAAACAACTGAACCCGGATGCAATTGCATTGATGTCTTTCATTGTGTGGCAGTTTGCTTATCTCCAGCCAGCTACGTGCAAAGCACCCAGCGAACAGCTCTGCATCCGCTTGTATCCTGAAAGTTTGCTATTCCAATGGACAGCATCAAATTAAGGAAAGGGAGTGGAGGCCAAGCAGAGCTGCAGTTGCCAATATGCTTTCTATTTTAAATGAGTTTATCTAGCCAGCTCTAAGTACGTATTTCTGGTACAGCAGTTAAAATAATTAACCTGCTGACAGTAACAGATTAAATGAGCCTTGCTTGGGGACAGGGGGGAAAGTCCAGAAAATGGGCATCTGTTGTGCTGAGGAATCCAGTTCCTTAGCCTTCTCTAATATGGAGGATGGAAAAAAATTGAGTTCTCTTGCAAATCTCTGTGCTCTTCCTCCAAATCATTCTTATTTCTCTGGGAAAGCAAAGAAAGGGAGCAGCGTTGAGCAGCTTCAAGTAACCCCTTGTAGCATCCAGCCCAAGGACCACTGCTTCTTAGACGTGAAAGGAGAAGCCTCCCTTGTGATGACAAATCCAGGCTGGTTCAGTCTGAAAGGACCAAGCTTACAAACTGTAAAAACAACTCCCAGAGCAGATTATCCTCACTTAAATCCAAATCCTTCCCTAGAAACTTAAATTGAACGTGTACTAGCAAGCATGTCTGAATGGACATTTCCTGTGATGGAGAGAGGGTGGTGGAGGAGAGGTGAAGGCAGGGCAGTGTGAGTGATGGAGCAAGTATAGTGATAGTGATGATTTTTGGGACTAGTGTAGGGCCACCCATGTGTCCATGCCTCTTTGTCAAGCAGCACTGAATTATTTGGTTGTGTTCGTGAAGAAATTTGTTCATCTGCTTTATTATAAATCATGAAAACTAATTCGGATCAATCACATATGCTTGCTGCTACTTTTCACAGTAATGTGAGCAGCTTGGAGGCTGTCCAAAGGAGGGTGGTTGTTTGGGTGTCTCTAGCAGTTGCTGCATGATGAGCTCTGAGTATAGCTAAGGCTGAGGGGTTAAAACTTTGCATCAAAAGGAGCTCTTAATGAGCTATGATTCCGCATAACTACTTTAGCAAGTATCTTATCTGTCCTGACCAAAGTGGTACAAGCAGTTGAACAGGTCAGGGTTTGTAGATCTTGGATTTGCTGGGTTTGTGCAGGGATTCAGGAAGCTCAGTCTACTGTTCCCTTCGTATCTAATATCCAAGGTGCTTGGAGCAATAGGAAAGTGGGCTTGGATGCCGTTGAAGCTGGACCCTCAAAGATAACGCCTGTGGCTCACAGAAACGTTAAAGCCTGCAAATAGGCACTTGTTCCTTTTTCATGTTTGTAAGTCTCCTGTCCCTTCCAGGCATTTGGTGAAGATAGACAGTGCTGCTTGTGAGCATGCTCAGCTGCTGCTTTCCTATGCTTTCCTCCATGCCAGTAGTTAGTTTGTCTGAGAGCTCTAAATATCCACTTGCGTTGCCAGAACTGCCCCAGAGAGGCAAACTGAATTGACTTTTAATGCCCAGAAAATAGGAAGCTGATGAAGCAGATGTGCCCAATAATTTCAGTCTTCCAGAAAAGACATCAGGACACTTCTACCTGCAGGAACCTTGACTACAGTGTCTTTCCACCTCAGTAGCAGTATTGCTGAGATGCTGTAGGATAGCAAAGACTCTTATTTGTTTAGTCTTAGCAGCCTTGAAGGAAACTGGGGATAAAATGCATGCTCAGCATGATTCAGCTTTGGCTCCAGTTCTGGGAAGCTGATCAAGTACGACTGATTTGTGCTTCTGGTCAGGGCCTGTATGCTGATGCCTTCCTGCTGTGGTTGGTGTGTTCATCTCCAGTAGCTTCCACATGTGTCTTTCCCCACCGGGTGTCTCTGGGGTCCTGGAAGCCAGGCAGCTTGCTCTTCAGAGGTGCCCAATGCAGCAAATCAGTGGTTTTACCTTTTGGAAGTGAAAGGAAATAGTTTTAAAATGGTTTTTTTCTGTCTTTTTTTCCCCCACTCAGAAAAGTACCAAAACGGCCACAGAAGTGGGTAGGACCTTTGCCACAATGTTTTCAGACATAACCTTTCGGCAGAAACTTCTAGAAACCAAAACTGAAGAGGAGTTCAAGGAAGCCTTAGTCCACCAACGCCACTTGTTGACGGTGGTGAATCAGAGACCCTCGGCGATGAGCGATGGGCACAAGTCGCATGGTCCTAAGCCACTCAAGGTAAGGCTGGCAATGTCTCTTGCCATGCCCCTGCTTCAGTGGGTTCCAAATGCATAATTGCAAAGATTTTTGTATAAGGAGATGAAGTGCTTGTGCTGCTTGCGTCTGTCGGGCTCTCCTAGCAAGCTCTCAGCACTGAGGTTTCTACACATGGCTGCTGTGTGTATGTCCACCTTCCTCAGCTCCTGCTGTAAATCTAAAAAAAAAACAACAAACACAACACCAAAAAACAACCCAACCAAATAAAAACCCGCTTCAAAGCAAGTGCTGAAGGGATGCAGAGCAGTAGGGGGTTGAAATGGTTACAGGAGTTTGATTCCATATGTTTAGTCAAGGGTGGGATTAATGGATCACTGTGCGTTGTCAGTCCAAGGTACTTAATCCTTACAATCAGAAGTCTCTGAAGAAGTTGCTGCTTGTCTTTCCTGCAGCCAAAAGACTTTTTGGCCATCCCTGCATGGTAATTTCACTTAAAAGTTGCCTGTCAGTATTTGGCCTGACTTCTCTCTGTTTGATCTGTAGCTCTGTAAAATGTTACTTGCTTTGTACTCTAAAGTTCGAGGGAAATGCTGTAATTCGGCTTTCTTTTCTGGAATTTCCTGTGTATTGGTCATTGCTTTGCTTTTCCGTTCAGAAATTCGTTCTTTAACCAGACAGCATACCTGAAAAACAAACTATGCCATCTCTAGCTTGCTGCTCCTGTCCCTGAATTACAAATACAATTACAACTAACCTTAAAGCTTTGGGTTTCCTACAGTGCAGAAGCTGGTTAACTTATGACTTTTTTTTTCCCCCTGGAATAGACTTAAAGGGTTTTGATCTGCACATCTGGAAATGAGCAAAGCTCATTTTTTTTCCTACAGAATCCCTTTGCTTATAGGTAACGCTTTGAACTTTGCTAGGCTCCATACCTGCTCTTAAGTTTGCAGAACAAGCCCTGAAACCCTCTTCAAACCTAGGCCATTCAGAGTGGTGGTATTTGGAGTAGTTGCAGTAATGTAATTTAAGTAAAGTATGTTTAATCCTTTGCATTTGGTTCAAAGCGGTTTTTGGTAGAGCAGCTGAAGCCTTCTGCAAAACTAGCCCCTTTAAACATCTATAGAGAATTTTCTGCTCTGTGGCTTGGTGAGCAGGAGGGCTGGATGCAACACTGAGCTTGTAGGTGTTGGCCCTGAGAAGTGGTGGTTCCTACCTGCCTTGCTGGGCAAGCAGTCTTGGCTAGGCAGATTTTTGATGGCTCTGAGCCAGCGCTGTAGATAGTGACACTTGTTTCTTTAGTGCTTGCTCTTGGCATTGACCATTCTTGGTCTGGATTTGGTAGATGTTTGTTTTTGAAATATCTTATCCTTCAGCTCTCAGGAGACACAGCCTGTGTAGTAGTAACTCTGCTTTCTCATGTGTCTTGGAAGAAGCTGTCCCCTACCTCACCTTGCCAGCATAGACCTTAAGAACTGGGATGGAGATTTCTTTTCCTGGCAAGCAAAGATTTGCCTGGAGAGGTGAGGTTGATTTGAGATCATAGCCTGCATTCCACGACACTATGACAGCCATCTCCAGCAGCATCTCCTCCCCCTCTGCCTGCCCTGTGCTATAGCCTTCTAGAAAGGGAGCATTTAATATGAGCACAAATTCATATGAGACCAGGGGTGTAATTTCAACCTGTGAACCACCCCCAGTGAAATAAATACCCTAATCCAGAGCCACTGTATTATTACAAGTGAGCCCTCAGGAAGGGCCAGAGGGGTAGTCTCTTGGTAGCATAAAAATCTGCCTCCTGCCTCCCTTCTTCCCACAGTCCTGCAGTGATAGGAGAGAAATGGGCCTCAAATGCTCTGTGTATGAGTGGGATTTTTGCAAGTGCTTGTTTTTACCCCTGCTAAAATACTGAACATGACAGTTGCATACCATGGTTTCCCTACAGCACAGTCAGTTTGCATTGGCTTATCTTGGAGGATTATTTAGGCAAGGCTACATACTCAGTCATAATTAAGTCAGCCTGAAATCCTCTTGTTTACTGAGGCATCTAATTGTGATTTTGTTTGTGGAGGAGCCCTTAACAACTGTGATGCTTTCTGGCTGCGATTTTGCATCCATTTGATACCTGGGTGGATTTGCTGAGAGGGCTGGGCTATGTTGGCTCAGCATTGGCAGGAGGGAGGATAGCATGTGTCTCTGGTCTATGTGTGAAATAGTCGTGCAGCCCCCCCAGTACTTTAGGGGGAAGGCTGAGAAAGGGTTGGTGATGTTGGAGCAGGTATTTTCTCTTTGTCTGTGTAACTCATAGTACTGGTTTAGCCTCTAATCCAAACAACGGTTGTTTTATGGCAAGAGACTTGAAGGGATTTGTGAAATGGAAAGGAGAAAATTCGTCAACTTTGCCCGGGGCTTTTTTTGTGTGCTCCTTTTTGACGCTCTTTCCCCCCTTGTGTATCAAGGGTAACATGGGCAAAGCACTGGAAGGACTTGCAGAGGAGGAGAATAGGAGACTGAAGGAGGATTTGGTGCTGGGGTACCTGAGCTGTGGCTCCTAAAGGCTAATAAGCCTTGAGGTTGATGGGGGATGTAGCTCTGGGACAGAAAGGCATTCTGAATAAGGCCACCTGGTACCAAGGATGTTAAATCAAAAAGAGGACAGGGCCATGAGAGAGGTGCCACCACAAGCAGGAGTGGAAAGCCAATGGGTCAGCCAAACTTGATCCACTGAAGGAGAAATAAGCAGGGAATGGCAGTCCAAGAAATACCCAGTACCGTAGTGTATGAGGAAGCAAATCAAAAAGGGCAAGAATGAAATGTCAGCATTGTCCTTCCCAAGATTTTTGGAAACCTCGTGAGGTGCAGGCTTAGAAGATGGCAGGAGGAAAAAGCCAGACTGAAACATGCCTGGAGTAGAGTTAGATGATGAAGATGCATGGTGGATAGGTTGGGGGAAAAAAGTAAAATCAAAAAGGGCAGAGTAACTTCAGAGGTCAGTAAACTTGGTCCTTTCCTCAGCGCAATCCAAGTTGAGTGTGAGGTTAGTAGGCAGAGAGGAAATTAAGAGGAGGGTTAGCCATACAGAAGAAACAGTTTTCTCGATACTTAGCTACTGATGAGATTTAGCTTGATATCTCCATGCCCCACCTAGACTAAACTTGCACATGTGCAAGAAATAAATGCATGAAGGAATTGGGGGTCTCAAACATAACCCATTGCCTCCCCTTCTCTCAAACTTGCCTGAAGTGCCTTGCAGGACAAGAAGGCAGGCAGTGCTTTTCTCTTTTGCACACTTACTGCTGCCTACGAACAGGCAATGTGCATGAGTGCCCCTTCCCTCCCTGGCTCAGCAGCAAGCGTCTGGCTGCTTCTCCGGAAGATGAGATACCCCGAGCATCATTTTCCCTGTACTCACTGCAGTGAGATGAGTAAACATATTAGTCATTAAAGCTATTGTGATTCTCTGTTCTGACTCGTGCCTTCAGGAATGTCTTTCAGCAGGGCGGGAGGGGGGAAATTAAATTGCTTTTCAAGTGCATATGGCTTTGATGTCCAAATATGCCTCCAAATATGGTTTAAGCTCATAGCTTTTTCGGAAATGCTTAAAATGCAGATGTTATGCTGGTGTCTGTCTTTTCATCCTGATCATTCAGGTGAGTTAAAACTGTCCTAAAATAATACAGGTGTATTGGCAAAATGCAACAGAACTGACTTAAGTAGATGAAATATAAAATGTCATAGTCACTGATAAAGGAGCTGAGGTCCTCTGATGTCTTTTGTACCCCAAACCCTAGTGTTTGCTGTGCCCAGTGTATTCCTTCTAAAGGAGAGGTTTCCTTGTTGTGTTTTACTTATGGCTCTGATCTTCCAGGCACTGCAAAGCAGGTGGGTCCCATAAGAAAAGGCAAAGTTGTGTGTAGTTTGTTAAATGAGCACTGTAGTGTCATGTCCTTTCTAAAGCAGTAGTTTTTATCAGTTTCCACATAAACCAGCCAAAGGAAGATGTCCATGCTGTTTTGAGATGATCTGTTGGTGTAAACTTTGGATCTGTGATTTCTGCCCCCTCCTCTACACTCCCTAGCAGAGGTTTTAAGTCTTCTGTGTCTAGTTCTGCAACAACCATATGTTTTAGATGAGACAGCTGGGGTAATTAACACTGTATAAAGCTGCATTTGATGTTCAGAGTAGTATGTGCACTCTGAGTTGAGGATAACAGGAAAAAATCTGACAGGTGCCTCATTTGCAAGTGTTGCCTACTCTGATGCTTTCCATGTGCTTTATGTAAGGATGTAGTTGTGAGAATTGGGAGGCTGTAAGTCAATAGCAGCTGTCACAATTTCTGAAAAGCTCCTTATTGCTTGTGGTGAGCATCAGATCATATAAACATACTGCACCTTGCAGGCCCCCCAAACCAGAAATAAAAGGGAACGTGTTGGGGTTTTAGAACCCTTTCACAATGATCTTGCTGTCTTTTAATTGGCAGGAATTATGGCTTGGTTATGTGAAGTTGTTCAAGCTTGTTCCCTTTTGGCAGAGTTTGAGGTGTAGACAGTCTTAGTTCCCTTACTTGCATCTATTTGAGGTCTCCCTTTCCCATGGCAATGCAAAGAAGGCGAGCACTTGCTGGGGATCCCTTTTCAGAGGCTTCAGGTGGATTTGCGGGAAGAGTTTTGTGGTGGCATCTAAAGAAAAAGAAGTTGTCTAGAGGAATAGGAAAGGCATCTCTGACCTGATGTTTAACCCCAGGGTACTCGAGGTCTAATCCTGCTGTTGGCCAGGGTGTTTTCAGTGGGTCATGCTGTGTATCAGCTCCCTCACCTGCAAAGCAGGGATATAGATATGAATGGGAGGGGGAAAAGGGAAGGAAGGGAGGAACACGGGGTGGTCTGGGGGATTTTCTCTTTTACAATGCTTTTGAGGATATAAATTGAAGTGCGAAGAGTTTATTTTTATTATCATTACAAAATCTGATTTGAATGCCCTATTCAAAATGACCAGTTTTGCTCCTATCAGTATTGAATACGGAGGTTAATCTCTTTAACAATGCATGAGCCTTTAAACTGACACAGCACTTCCTTCCTTTCTTTAGTTGCATGAGTTTCTCAATGTTGGCAAGGGGATTTCTGATGACATTGCACGAAGATTTCCAGTGTACGCTTTGGACTTCACTGACGGTATGTTGGCCAATGTTTATGAAAGCATTGGCCTGATTTTGAATTTTTGTGATGCGATGTCCTGTTTACAGTGTGCATTGAATGTGTTCTTTGGTACGTGTAATAGCTCTCTTATTTAAAAGAATATTTTGACAAAAGCCTGTGACTAGGCAGCATGGCACACTATGCGTGATAATCTTGCAGTGTTCCTTTAATGAAGATGCTAGCTGTATGTAGACAAGGATTCTAATTTTTATTAAGCAATGAGGCGATTAAATGGATGGATTGTCGTGTGTAGACACAGATCAACTCATTGCAACCTAATTAGTCAGTGCTGGCCTAATAGGCTCTTTCTGCTATCTTTGCAAGCCAGCATCAGTAGCAATTATGGTGATACTGCGGGAGTTGAGAATGCTTAAACAAAATCTGAGCTGCAGTAACTTCAGCTCGGTTCTTTTAAAAACAGGATATAGCTTGTCTGCTGTAGCCAGATCACAAGAGCAGCAATACAGTGTTTATATTGAGCCTCAGGTTTCAGGCTTTATATAGCTCCCACAATGGCCTTGTTGGTTTTAAGAGTCACATTCTCCCTTTCGCTTTTAAACTTTCACTTTTGGAGATTCTTAAAGGGTGTTGAAAAGTCTTCAGGAGAAACCATGATTACAGAGCCTCAGCCTGATGTCAAAAGATGTTTGGTTTCTTACAGCTTATTGGGGAGTTGGTTAATATATTCAAGTATCAAACCCAGAAAGCGTGCATAAAATAAAGATGTAGAGTGTAGGCAGGGAGAATCTCTGGGCTCTATCAGACACCCTCCTCCTGTTAAATCCTCCTTTGCTCAAGCCACAGTGTCCCAGCCTTCCCCACTGCACCTCTGCTGAAGGCTATCTCCCTTGGAGTTGGCATAAGAAAATAAGATGCATACCCAAGCCCCATTTTGCAGACAAGTGTTCTAGTGCAAAGCCACTTTCCACAGCAGCTTAAGCTTGAGAAGCAAGCATGAGCAGGGTATGGATGCGAGTTCTCTACTACATTTCAACAAGGATGGTCATCACCAGCAGAGGAACAGAACAATTAGCTGTTGGGTGCTGGGCTGAAGGAGATGCCATATGTCTGGGGAAGTTGTGAAGTAGTTGCTTCCCACAAAAATCCAGCTTTGACTAGGAATGCTTCGTCCACCACGATGCATTTTGCGGTTGGTGGTATCCACTCTGCTGAGAAGAATAACACTGGTTGAGTGCTGGATGCTTTCTCCAGGTGCTTCATAACTGCTGGGAAGAGACTGTTTACAGGAGGCTTGGGGTGAGGCAGGCAGGCTCCGTTTGAAGTAAAGCTAATGCTATGTTCTTTGGGGATTGAGGGTATGTTGTGGAGGAATGGAGACAAATTATTTTCAGGGTAGTGGTAAGGAGTCTGATAAAACAGAAAAAGTATTTCTTGATGTGTGCATCATTGGAACCAGATCTGGTAGGAGATTCAAGGTCCTAATCTCGATGCCTCTAGAGTTGGTTCTGGCCACCTCATTTCTATTGCTGTTGCTTTGTAGGGCTGTCAAAGTCTAACTTTTCATTATAAAGGGATACTGAAGCACTTCAGAAGAGAAGTGCTGCAGGGCTGCTGTTCAGGGAGAAGCATCCTGTGGGGACCCATGTTCATCTCAAGACAGAGCAGTGTCTGCTTGCTCTACCTATGGTTGTCAGTGTCCTGACAAAAGCATCATACAATGGTCCTGCAGCCAACATTGACTTTTAACAGATTTGGAAATCCATTTCAGGGTCCCTGTTCTGGCTCTGCATGCATCCAAATTAACCTGTGTGTGCTGCCTCTCAGCCCTGGGGCTGTCAGCTATAGCCAGGTCCGCAAGCTTTCCATGAACTGATGCACATAGCAGATCAGGCTTTGCCCAAACAAGGTGCTGGGATTGTCTAGCTTGAAAGAACTGTTCCACTGGTTGCATCTGCCCTGAGTGATGAAATACTGTCGTAGTGAGAATCCAGCATTACAAATATTTCAGAAAAATGGTTTTGGTAAAAATTGCAAATATATGTTAAAAAGTGTCAGTGCATTGTTATACAGTTTCTGAAGAGTGTAAGAGGTGGAAATGAACCAAGTGAAACTCAAGAACTACTGCAGATCAAATGTGACGTACTCACCTTAAAAGCAGTTTTGCCCTTTCAAATAGGATATGGGGAAAAGAGGATTTTTAAAAACCTATATATATTAGTATGTGCCATTTCTTCCCAGAAACCAGAAATTAGGATAAATTCTTTAAGGATCTGCGTGGAATGAAAACCAGATGGAGCATAAAGCATCTGCCATAAACCACCAAGACCGAAGGTGATCAGGAATGTGAAATTCCTGGACCATCTCAAAGCAGCAGTGTACCAGAACATTAGGGATTTGAGCTATCCAAGTATCTGCACTCCAGACAACCACACGTGCATCATCAAAGAGCTCTGAAATATAAAGATGCCTTTTTTGAATGGTTTGAGTCTCTAAATCCTCAATCTGAGAAGTGTCCTGGGGTTTTGGTTTAGACAGATAAACCGATTAAGGGCAGGGTGATAAATAATAAGGCTTTTGTAGGGCCAGCAAATGTTTTGTCATTTGGACTTTTGTGGGATTGGTCTTCACATGCTGTGCAAAGCTGGACATTAAATTATCCTTAACCATCATGGGAGAGGAAAGAAAGGAATCATCTTTCTCTTTTTTTTTTCTTTTTTCTTCCAGATTAGGAATTTGTCAATTTTAGGTCTGGTTTGGGTTGTAGAAGTCTTGTGCATTTTACTGAACACACAAGGATCAAGGAAGAGTTTTCCACAGGACTTTAGTGATGTGGATGGCTTGTATTAGGTGTCTTCCAGCAGGAGCATCTGAAGATGAACAACTGGATTATGCTGAACCTAAGAACACCTGTAACTTTCCTTTAAAGCTAGGATAACATAATTTGGCATGTAGTCTCCTCTTAATGACTACAACCTTTTTTTGTGGGATTCTGCTTTCTTTAAAAAAGAATTGTTTGTACAGAACTTGAGCCTATTTGACAAGATCAGGATGAAAACACATGTGTATCAATATTATTCCTCTTAAAGATTCAGTCGAACCATAGCAGCTTCCTGAATGTTTTTTGTTTTGAGGCTGGTTTGAATGAAAGAGGAGATTCTGCATGGAGTCAGCTACTACTTCCCTGAAACCCCTTAAAGTTGCTGCCCTTATTCTTCAGTGTGTACTTTCTGGTACAATATGGAGGAATAAACACAAACGTAGCACTTGGAGTGCCCAGGGGGAAATTTGAGGTGCCTGAGGTTTTTATGGTGAGCTTTGATGCTGTGTTCTGCCCTATCCCTTCACCTCTTGTGGAGGGAGTGTGAAGGAAGGGAGGAGACCTAAGATTTATTGTGTTTCCCCGTTTTCCTTGACCAATGCCCTTGACACACTGCTGTGGTGGGTGGATAGTTCAGCTGGAGGTGTGGATTCCTCCCTGTCCTTGGTGCTGCAGAGGGTCCCTGACCAGCTCATGAGGGTAATGCGAGTGCATCTGCTGGCAGCATCCTCGGGATTTGGTGGTGGTGTTTTGCAGGAGGGAGATCTTCAAAGCTCCCCATAATGCAGGCATGCTTAGAGGGATGGCTTAAAGGCACTGGAAAAAATGGGATTTGAAAGGGAAGTTTTGTCTTGTTGTCTAAGGTAGTATAGAGTTTAAAGGTGCTAAAATATTGACTGCAGATTGGCTGTGGCATGTTTCAAATCTTCGTCGACTTTCCCACCTGGCTGCAATCTGGCAGGATTGCATTCTTGAGGGAGGAAGAAAAATAAAGGGATCACAGATAGGCTTTTTCCCTTCTCTTCAGTGCCTCTGCTGCCCTAGGTTAGACGATGGGATAGCTCCTGCATCACCTTGCGGCCCTTCATTCTTAAGTATCACCTTGGTTCAGAACTTCAACAGCTACTTGAAGACTGACTGGTTGGATGCTTTGGGGCATCATGACCTGGCTTTGCAGCTATGATGCTTTTGAAGTCTCTTTGTGTCAGTGGTGGATGGGAATGCATTAAAGATGCATAAAAGCATCTTGTTTTGTCTGTAGATGTTTTTTTCTTCCAAGAGACTAGCACTTCATGGGAAATAGGCTGCAAGAAACAAGAGAAGAAGGGAAAGCTCTGAGCCCTTGATTTGCTTCTTCATACTTCTCTAGTCTAAGTGTATACTTGGCTTCTGCTCTAAAATCAGTAAGAGTGGATTTGCTTTTCCAGTTAAGTTCTTAGTCTCACTTGTACTGTGATTTACTCTTTACAGGACTTTAGGGAAGGTTCATCTTCAGAAAACTGGGCAGAGTCCAGCAGCTACTAACATAAGTGAAATCACAGCTTGAGGGCATTAGCAGAAGTTTGTAATGCTTTGAGTTTTTATGGTTGAAAAATCTATGAAAAGAGGTTTTTACCATTGAAAGGTGATTTTACCATTTTTACCATTGAAAGGTGATTATTTTTTTTTTAAATTAGGGCTTTAATAGACACATCCTTGCTGCTGTGCTGCAGATCAGTATAATTAAACTTGTTTTGCATTGGATATTTCAGAGAATTGGGAAAGAACATTAATAGTCAGACTTTTCATAGAATGTCCATCTGTCTCGATTTTGATTCAGTAAATGTACGATTAGTAGACTTAAGGAGCTCTAGTCTCAGTCTCTTGGTCATTAACTTATTGATGCAGAATACCAAGCAAAGTGAGGCCAGCAATGCTGCAGTTTTCTCTGAAACTCTAACCTTGTTTTTTAAAAACTACGACATTTCAGAAATTCAAGCAAGTAAAATAGAACTGTCATGTTGATGAACATAATTGCTTCTCATGTCAATGTGTAGATGTACCTTAATTTCAAGGGATTGCTTTTGTAATAGTCAGCTACTCAGATTTCACAGCTGGACTGAGAGTTGATTTTCTGCTACAAATTTACATTGTGCAGTTGGAGTGACACATTTTTCAATGGCTTTATGAGCCTGCTACAGGTGAAATGCCATCATAATGCAGCCCACCTTCTTTTAAATAAAATAATGTCAGTCCCTGGGTTGCAAATAGACCCTGATAATGTTTAGCCAGATGTTGACTTTAAAAAGGCAAAAGGTAAATTGTGGTTAACACTGGATCTTAGTGTTTGTCTCAGGTGAGTCCGTACAAGGAGGCAGCACTTGCTCATGATTTTAAGCACAATTAAAAAGTGATTAGTCATGTCTGTGAAAGGGTATATTTAATATGATGTATTTATTATCTCCATTATGAAGTAAATTTTGCTGCCCACCAGTAGGGATTCTTTGCTTCTTGGCTCTCGTGTGGCTGATTGTGGACTAAAAGTACTGCTTTGCACTGGAAGTCTTGGGCCCCCCATGAGGTGGCATAAGGACCTCCATGATCAGCAAGGAATCCTGTTACTTGTTTTGCGAGTATTGAAGCTGAAACTAAAAGCCATGCATGAGCTCTTGTGATGCTCTTCAAGGCTGGCTTCTTCCTTCCTTCTACCCGTTCATGCTATGATTTATCTACCTGAAAGATTTTTAGAAAGCACCTCATCACTTAAGTAGCTTTCTCTGCTCAGCAAATGAGCTTTTTTTTTTTTTAATACTAGTTGCATCTCTGGTCCTAGCTGCCTGTCTTTGAATGATTTCAAAGCTTTCAGGCATTGTTGCCTCTGACCTTTCATGTTGGAAAGACTCCTTTGTCCAAAAAGCAGTATTCTGGAGCAGCACAGAGTCCTTTGAACAAGAATGTGACCATCTCTACTTGCAAAACTACCACTTGGTCCACTGTTTGCCCTGCCAAGTCCTTCCTTTACTCTAAAGGTCTTGGGTACTTAGGAGTGTGAGGTAGGAGCCTGCAGCTGTTGGACTTGAGATCACATGAGAAAGCTTCATCTGCAAGAAGTAAATTTCAGGCCCTTTGGTTGCCAAGAGTGGTCAGGAATGTGGTCTGTGGTTTCTGAATCCTCCCAATAAATTGAAAGGAATCTGGCTTGAAACAGCTGGTCCTATGACTCCTGGAAGGTCAGGCTCATATTTGCATGTTTGAGATGTCTCTTGTCAAGTTTCAGCCCCTGCCCTTTTTTGAGGATGCTGAGCATCAGAAGTCCTATTTATGTCTGTTCCTCTCATGTCTGTGAACAGGAACCATCACAAGGTGTCCTTTTTCATGCAGCTGCCTGTTCATTACACACCTTTGATTTTTGGTTTTTGCATCCTCCTGTCCTTATCTCTGCACTGCAAATGGTGCAGAAAACAGACATTAGATAAGATCCAAAGTCATTGAGTGATTATTTTTTTTTTCCTCTCTCTCCCTCCCCCATTCCAGTGGTACAGTTAGTCTGTTGTGGCAATGTCCAGATTTTCTGTGTTGCACCAACAGCCTCTACTGCAAAGCCCTCCTTTTTCTGATTCAACTCATTGGCTTGCAGCTCCCTCAGCAAAGGACTGATGTTAGCAAAGGCTAGATGGGCATTTGGGAGCTTAGGGGTCCATGCCTGTGTGGGAGCTTACTCCTCAGGAGGCTTCCAGAAGGGGGAATTGGGCAACTCCAAGCTTGTTTAAGTGTCTCGCAGCAGTGATGTCATGAAGGATGGTGGCACATGGTTGAAGGCTGTTTCAAGGTTTTCTTTGAAAAGGTCCTCTCTGGTCTAGCCTCTCTGAAGAGGCTGTTCTGTGGAAAAACCTATGTTCTCCTCGAGCAATATCAGCTGTTGTCATCTCTTATCCTTTCTCTTGTGTGATATGAGCTCACTGGGGATGGACATCAGCCTGAAAACAGGAAAAGGAAGGGAAGCTACTTCAGAGGCCCTTAAATTCAAATTATGACACTTTAATTCTCTTGCTGGCTGCTTTTGTTTTGGCCTGGTGTGTTTTTTCCGATGGAGATGAGAGGGGGTGAGTGGATGGAAAAGAAAGAAGCTATTCTTTCAGAAGGGCTTTTTTAAAGCAAAACTCTTAATGTACGCATTCCTGACCTCTTGTGCTATTTGTTTTTGTAGGTCTGCTAGCACTAATTGGCTCAGCATAGCATATTATTGATTCAAGCCTATAACCTCAGATTTCTGCCTAGGGAAAAATGAAGTGCTTCATGTTTTCCTGCCCAAAGCATCATGAGTTGCAAGGATGAGTGATCATTGTGAAGCTCATTCGGGGCATAGTCCAGAATACCTATAAAGTTGGTATTAAAAAGGCAGGGGGTGGAGGGTTTATGAACCCTAAACTTACGGCCTTTTCTTTGATTGTCTTCCAAGGTTTTGGGGCTGGCAAAACTGAACAAAAGGCTTCCAGTATTTCCTGTTTTGATGATGCCAGAAATGTCTGTTGAAGCAGTCTGGTGGCATGTTGGTGGTGCTGCTTTTTCTGATCCCAGATGAATAAAAGAGCACGGTTGTGCAAAAGCAAATGTTAAAGACCTACCTATTCGTTTAAAGCGTGGACTGAATTTCTGCTTTTGCCTTTCAGCATTAAAAGAACTAATGGCACATATGGCTGATGCAAGTAGGGTCTCAATGCTTTACAAGTGGGCAGTACAAATATGACTTTTGTTGTGTTTTACACTAGGTGTTACTGGAAACAACAAAGCTATAGGAAAATACATCACAACTATGATCTTTCTGTATTTTGCCTGCCTCCTTCCATCCATTGCGTTTGGGTCGCTCAATGATGAAAATACCCGAGGAGTTATTGGTAAGTTCATTGGTTTTGTGCATCTGTTACAGGATTCCATGTATTCAAGCTGAGTAGTTCTGGGTGACAGGAAATTCTGATAGCTTTTATTTGATGAATAGAACACCATGGAAGGCTTTTCGAATTGTCACATTTGTGACTTTTTTTCTCACAAGACTAGAAAAATTGAACACTACTTTGGATAGTATCATCTGACTTGACCTGATACAGATATATGCTACTGTATCTTTAAATGATGCTCACTTTGTAACTGTATAGTTATCTGCATATTTTTCCTAGTACAAGAATGTTTTTTGATCTGAATTTGATTCCTAGTATCCAAACCACTGGTATAGCAGTGGATGCTATACCAAAAAAAAAAAGCTGTATGCTTTGTTCTGTCCCAGTTGTGGCCCTGAAACAGTTCATACTGCTGTTACAGTTCATAAGAGTCTTAGATGTGTTGAAATCTTGTTCTGAAGGCCTCCACAAACACTGGTTATGTTTTTATAGCTGTTTAAAATAAAATAAATATAAATAAAAAAAACCAACACCCACCCCACCACCCCCGCCCCCCCAAAAAACCAAACAAAAAAAACCACCCAAAGCTCCCCAAAAACCCAAACCAAACAAAGTCCACCCAACTTTCACACTTCAACATCTGAAAACCTGATGGTGTCCTAAACTATTGGTACAAGTTTGCTAGCAAAGAATCACTTTTTCCTTTCTCAATATCTTACTGCTGTACCCTTTAAGTATTGCTCTTACTTGTTAGCAGTTGACTTCTATGCCCTGTAAATGCTCCTTGGTCAGGAAGGTGTTGGTTAAAAACCCTGTTTGTTTCCATCCTTCCTAATTACTTGTAGATGTGCAGAAGACAATCGTCGGCCAGTGTATTGGAGGGCTGCTTTACGCGCTCTTTTCGGGGCAACCTCTAGTTGTACTCCTAACTACAGCTCCTTTAGCACTCTACATTAATGGTAAGTCTATTAAATGTGTACATCAGGGGACCGATGTGATTGCTATCAGTGAAATGGGACCTTGTACAATAACCTTGCAATCCTGTTAGAGCTTTAGGTGCATTTGTTTAATCGATAGTAAAGGGTTGCTTGTGGTGTTAAGGGAGCGAGGAGGAGTTCGATTCAGGTTTAGTTAAAGTTGGCTTCTAAAGGAATCATCTTTGCATAGAAAAAGCATTGCTTGAGAATAAGTATTTCTTCTGCTTCAAGGAGGAAATCTTTTTCATCTGATGGTTTTCTCGTGTGGCTGCATTTAACTAACTTGACGATAAGAGCTTGAGACAAAGTTGCTTTGTTTTGTTTTTTTAATTGGCTTTTAAGGTGTGTTCAATAGCTTTCCAGTTACAGCTGCAAGCTGATATTACTGAGCCAGAGGTGTAAAGGAGCAAGCTCAATATCTATAGGAACAACCAGATGGGCTATGACTAGCTTGAAAAGTTTGACATGAGGTTTTGTCCCCAATGCAGTGACCGAGTACACGTGGTGCAAAAGCACATGTGAGATCCCTTGCTCAACAGCATCCCAAAATGTCTGCAAGAGCAAATTCCAAGGGCTGATTTTATGGCCTCGATTCCTAGGAAAGATGCTTTGAACCGTGTTAGGGAAAGTTTTCCAAGTGCTTCTCCCTGTTTCTAGTGGAGAAAAGGGGAGGGAGGAGAACGATTGGTTAGGTCCAGTGTTGATATGGGACTGTAAGACCAGGGTTTTAATACTATCTGCTATAACTGCGTTGCAGTGAAGTCTTGAAATCAGTTCTTTTTGCCATCAAGCAGATGGGAATCACAGGGTGGTAATGACAAAAGTTTAATCTGACACATGAACGCTTCATTTTTGCAGTCATCCGAGGAATCTGTGATGACTACAACTTGGATTTCAGTGCTTTCTATGCCTGGATTGGACTGTGGAACAGCTTTTTCCTTGTGATGTACTCCCTCTTTAATTTCAGTCTTCTGATGAAGCTCTTTAAAAGGTAGCTATTTTCAAGAAGTCATATTTTGATCAGATTATTCAGCAAATGGAAAAATTATACATTCCACAAGCTCCTTAATTACAAACTTGCTGCAAAATGTATTTTGCGAGATGAGGCTAGTATCATTTCAGCTTATTGTTCCAGCTTGAAAGAAGCTTTTAAAGATTCACTGGGTTTTGTTTCCTGAGGTGGAGTCTAACTAAAATTGGTATATTTTCATGTAAATGCATGAATATGCTGATTTTCCTTTGAATGGAGTTGAATGCAGACTCTGCTAATGGCTGTATTAATTCTTGGGATTTTTCCACAGGTCAACAGAAGAAATAATTGCACTTTTTATATCCATCACGTTTGTACTTGATGCCTTCAAAGGCATTATTAAAGGTAAGTCTTGCAACAATGTTTTTCAGTGCAGATTTCTGCTTTGCTTCCTCGTCAAAGGGAAATACAAGGCTGCAAATATGCATGACGCTTGCTTGTTCCATGTTCATTCAGGGTCTTCAGGGAAAAAAATGAACGTGTGAGATTGAAGCAGCCCTGTGTCAGCAGTTTACCTGGATATGCAGAATTTCTATCAGCTCAAATTTCAGTTAGCTAAGTTTAGTGCCTTGTCTTAACAAATGGAGAAATTGTATTAATGTTGCTGTGAAGGTCTTCTGATACTGGTCTCTTTGGTCCTGTCAAAAAAGAAAAAAGTCCAATTTGAACACAGTGCATCTTGACCTCTTTCCTTGCCACATTATTAAAACTACATGGAGGGGAGTTGAAAGATAGGTTGAGATTGCCCGTTCTTATGTGAGCTCTGAGATCCTTGTTTAATACAGTGTAAGGACTACAGTGCGTTCCAGCATGCTCCTAAATCTCTTCTGCCCTTTCCAGCCACTTGGTCCCCATTTCTGCATTAAGCTCTACATGAGTATCCGTGAGCAGCCTTGGGGTTTAACAAATTTCTCAGGAATCTTTCTTCCTCCTGATCAGGATTGGCAGGAGGTAACTGTGAAGGTGAAATGTGAACAGAAATGCCATGTGGATGGCAACCTTTCTGCTCATCCCAGTGAGGGGTTGGCCAAGTCTGCATTCCCTGTTTGTTAGGAGCTGTTGTCCAACAGCTGCAAGCTTGAGCTATCCCTTGAAATCCTTCAGGACACACCTAATCATCACACTGAGCACATTGCTTGTTTTCAAGATCCTCAGGCTTGGCTCACTGTGGTATCTTGCATGCAAGAATACCTTCAAAGAGCAGGTTTGAGACTGCAAAGCAATTTGTAGTGAGATATTTTCTTGCTTCATTGGGAATCCTTACTTTGGCTCCTTGGGCATATGCTTTGATTGTGCAATCACAGGGGTGTTTTTCTCTGCAGAACACCTGCATCTTTCAAATATCCTGCTTAGACAAACCTTGGTCAAGGAGAAGCTGATCTGCTTTGCTTTGCTTTCTCCTTGCTTACTTGTGTAGCTGTGAGCTTTGCTTAATGTGTGCTGTTAGTGCCCTGTTCTGGAGGCATGAGGCAGTCTCCCTGTGTTACTAAGGTGTTCCTCATAAGAATATTCGACTGCTCTGTAAAAAATTAGGAAATGCAAATGTTCACAGGGCTTCTGTAGCAGACAGCTGATTTCCCATAGCAGGGGAATGGGGTGCAGCTTAAAGGTACAGAAAGCGTCCATTTATCTCGGCTGCCAGACTTTCAGGAATATGCAAGTACTGCAGTGGGCACAGGAGAGGATCCTGGAAGTTAATCAGTGGAATTATTGAATTAGTGTAATTCTTCCATGTACTTGGGAAAGGCTGAGTTTATTAGGAACAAGTGTAATAAAATCAAACCAACACTCATTTGCTAGCTCATGTTAGCTTGAGCTGCATCTGGGGGTGTTCAGTGCATCAACAGATGGGACCCTGGGTCCAGCCATGCTCCCAGATGCGGAAGGGCACCGATGCTGGAAGGCACGGACTTTATCCTTAACCCTTTCAGTGCTCATATTTAAACACATGACATCAGTGCAGCTCAGCTGCACGCTTGTCTGTCGTCTTCCACTCCTGTTTTGTAGCAGGAGGTGATGGTTGCTGCTGCCGTCTCCCTCTCCCACTCAAAACTTCAGTTGGGCAGTTAAGTAGGAAGAGAAAGTTTGTACCGTGCTGCCAGACGCATCGTGGTAACAGCCAGCTAATAAGGGGCTTTTAGGCTTCCTGAGTGCCAGGGGACATGCTGCTCTTGCTCAGATATGTTTTTCTCAGTCTCTTCGTAGCTTTTATTTATTTTTTTTTGCAAGGTACTCGTAGATGTGCAGGAAAGAAGGGGGGAGGGATGCCATACTGTACAGAGAACTCAAGCCATGTGCATTTGTGCTCTTCTGGTGACACTTTGTTTTTTGCCGTGTGACCCAGCCACTGTAGCTCTGTGTGTTTGATCTTGACATCTGCACTCTGCAGGAAATGGTGGTGAACCGGCTGAAGCAAACAAAGCGAGTTAATGTTGTTGGAGGGAACTTGAGCGTGCGCTAGGCTTGAGAATGGCTCTGTTTCAGCAAGGGCACCACCTGCTTTGCTGCTCTTTCTGGATGTGGGCAACAAGATTCACCTCTCTTTGTTATAAAAACAAACTATAAATTTGCAGGAATCAAATCCTTTATAGCAAGTCCGCGGTGCAGGATAAAGGCCTCTGGCTAGCCATCTTGACATGTTCTTGTTGCTTTAACTAAAATACAAGAGTGAAGTCAAAGGTTTTTTTCCCCCTATATCCAGGACTGAGTGGAGCACCTACCTAGTTTTGAGGTGGGTGCAAATTGAACTGCAGCCTGAGAGGTATTGTCGGGCTGAACGCAGGGCACCAAAGATGTGCTCAACCCTAAATGTATTATTGCAGTATAGCCAAGTGTGGGAAATTGAGAAAATCCCTGAGACCCCCAAAAAACTACCTTGTTTCTTATTCGCTCAAGTCCAAATCCAAAGACATGCAAACACAGCTCTGCAACTATGCAGAATGTATGTGCTGTCAGTTTATCATATGTTCAGTAATTGTGCTTTTTCTCTAGGACTTAGAAACATTTAGGGTCAGCTGAGATGGTGAACCAGTTTTTAGCCCTGGCCAGCTGCTAATCCCCAGGAAATACTGCCATAATAATTTTTTGTTGTAACAAAAGCATCCTTTAACGTTCAGAGCCGGAAACTGCAAATCCTCCAACAACCTGTTCTGGGCCAGTGCGTGGGTCATGGCAGTGCTCTGTGCCTCAGTTTACTGGGTGTCCTGTGTGGGTTGGACACAGCTGTGAGGATGGAGGGAGGAAATGATAGCAGAGCCTCTTCCGTAGCACACGGTGCAGAAACACGCAGTGCTAATAGAGGCCATAATGAGATTGCTCCTTACTGGGGAAACCTTTCTCTTGCTTTAGAAGTGCAATGATCTCCTCATTTCTGGCTGCTGCTGAGAGCAAATTGAAAGGTTAAACTTTAAACTGAAAACCTTCTATGATCTTGAAATTTATATACCAAAGTATTGAATGTGAAGTAACTTGTCTTTTCTCATGTGACCTTTGTTGCCCTATTGACCCCATCCATTTGTCGAATGCCCGGACTCCTTTTCACAGGTGGTACAAGTGGTAATAACCCTTCTGTTAAAATGGCAGCATAGCTAAACACGGAGCATTTTACATTGGGCTGATCTTCAAACCAGCAGTAACACAAACTGTGCTTGGGCCAAATTCAAGGTGGTTGCAAATGCCAATTGTGCTTTGCAAGAACCTCTAAAAGTTTGTTTTGCTTGTTTTCAAATATTTAGAATTATGGTTTGTTTTGCCTGCTTTCCCTGTAGCTGCTGCAGATGGAAAAGCTGAGGTGCTTGGGGTTTTCAGAAACCTGATTGTTATTTGGGGGTAGGGAGAAAAGTTATGAAAAGCATTATACCCTACGTTTCAGATTGTTGTATTTTTGCCTAAAGGGGATGGTCTTGCCTTAAATTTTTTAGTTTCCCTGCGCAGAGTTTGAAGGGGTATTTTGACTAAAATGAAGAAAGGTAGAGGGACTGCAAAGCTCTGACGTAGTGGTTTCCATCCTCCTGTATCTTCCCATTGGTATGGGGGAGAGCTGGTGCTGCCTGCTGCCATCTGATCATATAACACAGGAGTACCAAGGCTGCAAAGCCCAACGACCATCTTTCTGGTCTTACTTGCTCCTTGTGGCACCTCAGACTCTTGTTCCCCAAAGAGGTGAAATCATCCCAAAACCACATTTACATGCTTGGAGCCAGCCAATATCATAGAAATAGGAACGCAGCTGTCTAGATGCTCAAGAGCAAGAATGTATTTGTAACTGTTAATTACTTATACAGATGCCTCTGAGCTAACCTAGTACCTTTATGGACAGTTCCAGAGGCATCACTGGGTGTTTCACTTGAACAGGTTTACTTCAGTTGCTCTGTAACTCTATTTCAATTTGCAGTGTAAATTTAAATGTTCTACCAGGTTTTGGATGTTATCAACACTTATCTTTAAAATCTGGACCAGCATTGGAGGAAAAGTAATTACTGTACATTTTGTAGTCCACTTAAGGAACTGTGCAGCCTGGCTGCTCTTAACGTTTTCAGAAATCCTGATGAATTTGTTTTCCAGGCTGCTGAAAGTAGGTGTCTATACATGTATACATATATATTTATTTAAGAGTAGTGATTCCAGTGCTAGGAACAAAATCACATAAATAATTACCGCTGGAAGTCCTTACAGTTCAAATATGTTGTTTTAGATCAATTTAACTTTTTACCTGTTAAAATAAGTGAAAAATACATTTGTAAAGCACTGGCTTCATAAGAGAAGCAGCTGTCCTAATTTCTTTTCACTGGTTTGAGGGGTAGAGCTATAAACCTGGTGAAGCGTAATGTTAATACTGCATGATCAAGCAAGAAAGAACCACTTTATTTTACTTGCTTTGATTGTCACAAACCTATCCTAATGCTTGCCTGTTGGTTGTTTGTACAGTTTTTAAGAAATATTACTACCATGGGCGCACAGGAGACAGTTACTTGGAAAAAGCACGAACTGATGCTATTCCAAGCCTCGGCATCAATACCACCTTCTTGATGAATTCATCAGTGAGCCGATCCATGTCCCTAGAGAATCAAACAGGCACGCATGATGTGCATTATGGACGTGAAACTGCCGTCCTTAGTCTCATGTTGATGTTGGGTACCCTTTGGCTTGGTCATACGCTCTATCAGTTTAAGAAAAGGTGAGTTACTTCACTCTTAGAGCTCAGTCTACTGATTATTTCATACTACCTGTGAGGAATCGCTAATGGTTTAGATCTTAATTTCGTTACCCAGAAAAATCAGGTGGAACTCTTCCATTAGTGGTGGTAGAAGCCAAAGCCAGAGATGAACTTGGCTGGCCACCTGGAAAATGTTAGCAGCAGAACAAAATGTTCGGTCACTGGATGATGCCCTTCCGTATTTGGTTTGGCATCACGACTGACTTTTTAGAAACCCTTGGGTGAACCATGTATTTCATGTTGGAACTCCTGTAACTCCCCCCCGAAATAGGCATTGAACCATTTTGGTGGGCAAAACTCCCTGATGGTGCCAGAAGGTCTACTGAGAAAGCACACTGAAGGTACATTTGGGAATCAAATGCCCAGCTCTAATTTAGGTTTTACTCCCGCTACCCTTAAAACTGTTAACTTGAAATGCTTGAGTAAGCATGTAAACTGAAGTGAGACACAAATTGGTGCTTGGAGGACTTTTTTCTAGCTTGCATCTTAGTTTCTGGTTTCTTTATGGATTTTGCTTATGCATTCATCAACCTTCAAAGGCTATAGATTCCAGAGAGTTTAAGGCTGAATTAAAGACTAGTTCTTCACTCCAAGTATCTCTTTAGAATTGCAAGATTGGGCTGAATTTTCACTTGTTAAAACATTAATACTATCTGGATTGAGTGATTGTACCTAGTGTGGTGTTGATGGAAATTTTTTGTCTTTAAACTGCAGCCCATATTTGCATGCGAGAGTACGTGAAATTCTGTCCGACTGTGCCTTACCGATTTCAGTTCTGACTTTCTCTGTTGTGGGTTCCTATATCTTCAAGGAAATCGAAAGTAAGTTATATTTTTTTTTATTCTCTGGAATACTGGGGGAAGCCATTTAGGGTGTATGACAGAGAAATGAAATCCTAGGAAAGTTTTGCTAAAAAATAACAAAATTCTTCCACATAATTTCACAAATACTGCATGTACCTCTCACCACCCTAAGAGCTCAGATTTCCTCAATAGGAAATAGGATTTAAAACGCTAATCAAACAAGGCTAAGTGAAGTTTTTTCTCTAGATAAATTGTTTCAGTGTGTCATTTCATTTCAATGTAGATTACAGCATGTATCTCTTACAATAAAGAGGATCAACAATTTCTGGCAAAGAACAAAGGGCAGAGTAATTAGCAGGCAGGAAGGATTGTTGCCAGTCATACAGCCATAGAGTTGATGATCCGAGTCTGTCCTCTTTGTCTCCACTTTACGTTTTCCTAATTTAGGTGAAACGGTGCAGAGCATCTGGGCAGTTCTAAGTTATACAAGGAAATCTAAAAATGCGACACCATTCATTGGCCAAATAGATCAGCTTTTCCATATCAGGAAGCGATAATGGGGACAGGAATTGCATTGTCCTGTGGTGACGTGAGTGGATGATGTGAGGAAATGTATGGAAACAAATAAGAAATGGCTTTTTTCTGTGATGGCCATTCCATCCAGTTGGACTGTAAAATGATGTGTGGCCATGTGTGATTTGTCCCTAGTCATGGATTTCTTCCAATGACAGGAAAGTAGGGGCATTTTATACTAAAATGCCTTGCACGGCTTCTTGGATATGAGGAAGTTTTAAAATGCCTCTATCAATTGATTAACTGAGCAGGATGAGTATACTGCTAGTTAAAAATCAGGATTTCTAGTCTAAAAATGCCTCGCATCTGTGGAAAACGAGTTTCCCTCTTGTTTTGCTCAAATATATGTAATGCTTCCCTAGAACTAGCAGTAATCTGTCAAATCAGGATGGCAGCCAAGTTCTAAGAGGATGGAGGAAAAATATAAGCTAAAACTGCCAGATGAGCCTGTCTTCTATGGGCTTCTGGCTCCCACATGCCAGAGCATCACACTTAGTTTGCTGCATTGATTCCTAGTAGTTCATGGTGTGGGTAAAACATTACTTGAGTCCATGTGGATGGTTGGACGTGAAGCTGCCTCCTAACATCATTCTCTTCCTCTTTCCAGTGTCCAAATTTAACTACAACCCATCTGAGAGCTTGTTCGTGCTGGCCCCAGTCCAGTCCCTCTCCATTGGGTCAGTGATGAGCGCCATGGGGCTGGGGTTCCTCCTGTCTATGCTCTTCTTCATAGAGCAGAACATCGTGGCATCACTCACAAATGCACCGGAGAACAGGTAATGCTTTTTGTACTTCTCTTCTTCTGTGGAGGGATGTCCTCGAGTCTGGACAAGCAGTGCTGGGAAGAAAGATTGTCTGAATATCAGAAAAGATATTCAGCACACGTTCTTCAGAACTACTCTTGTCAGAGATGAAAGTAACTCTGCTGCTTAACTCCTCACCATCCCCAAAACCCAATATTGTGGCAGTGAGTCAAAAGCATTAATGAGCTCATCACCTCAGCCTGTTTCTTCTTTTCCCATGTGTGAATGTTACATAGATATTTTGTGTATTTGAGGTCTGTGGATGTATCTCCTGATATTTAGTGAGTGTCTGACACACGTGGATGTTTGCACAGCTCTTGCAGTACAGAAAATTTTTTGAAAATGAGAAGTCAATGACGTGCATAAATGTCATAGCTTGATATGCTGCAGTTGAGCATCAGAAAAGAAGTATTTGGAGCTGTTAGTCTCCAACTAAAAAAGGTGGAAGTGAAGCAAAACAGTATGTCTAATGTCTGATAGGTCTGATTTATGTGCAAACTTGAGTTGAGATGTTGCACTATTAAAATAGTCCCTCTGATTTTTTTGTGCCAACTGCAATCAGATATGATATCAAAAATGAACGTGTATGACTTTTTTTCCCAGGGAAACTACCATGTCTCAGATTTTTTTTTTCCTAATGTAATGCGTGGGAGGGTTCTCTCCTTGCATAACATTCATTAGCATTCTCCATGTTGCAGCTGGAGTGACAGGAAAGAGGAGACAAGCTCAAATTTCAGTTATACTAATTTGGTTTTCTTTGACGACTTTTTTTTTTCCCTCTTATCTTTATTACATCCCTTTAAGTGTTGCATAAATCTGTAATGTAAGTGGGTCATCTGTTTCCTAATAAGAGTTTCTCTAAACTTTTGGTGTCTTTAAGGAATGAAAAATATTCTTTGGAGTGTTTTTCATAATGCCTTGTTACAGGGTTGAGCTTATGCTGATCAGGTTATCAGGGCATGGGTTTTTAGGGATGGAACAACCAGGACCTGACACCTTCTGTTTGTGGTACCATCACAGAATAAAAATAGTGTTGTCTATACCAGCGAAATGGAGAATGTGCTGTTTGATGTCTTACCAAATGTAGTGATTATCTCCTGCAGGAAAAAAAACAGAGAAAAGATTATACTTGCCTGAAAGTACACTGAATAATAAAGCAAGCATATAGGACAATCCAAGGAATACTGGGCTGGTTGGGCAGTGTGAAGATAACCTAGGTTAAAGCATCTAGATGTGTATGTGTGTGGAGTTAGACAAGCTCAGTGGAGTCTATCCATTGGTCAAAGCAAGTGTATATCGCACACAGTGCCACAAGACTTCTGAGACCAGTGTCCCAAGGGGACTAAAATGATGCTGCTGTTAGATCTATGGCCTTTGTACATAGAAAGCCCTCTGAAAAGGGCAGACAAGACAATCAAATGATAACCTTGAGGATGCTGGAGATGCCTTTGCTCTGAGAAAGCAGCACATGAACAGGGACCATGCTATCGAAGTGTGAGCCAAGACGGGAAGTGTGTTTACAGTCCCACCCTTCCTGCCAGCACTTTGCAGCTTCAGAGCCATTACAATGTAGACATGTACCTGACCTAGTCACCCTGTGGCCTCCTCAGTCAATGGAGGTGAGCACTTCCAGTGAGACAAGTCTTTTTTTGTTCCAAAATCAAACTCCACCCGAGATTTCTGCTGCCCAAACAATGGCATCTCCTTCTCTTTGAGATAAACATTAGGCATAGACCTTCATGTGCTCGGTCATGTCTACTAGCTCCATGCACCTCATGCCCTAGAGCATCTCAGATGGCTCCAAGGTTCTGCTTAAGTATTGAACAGAGCTTGCTTGGGTGGCATTAAGATACTTAAATGATGCTCCTTTTCCAGTTGATGGTGCCCATCAAGCAATTCAGCTGATCCCTTGTGTTGTGTCAGGGTGAACATGGCTGTCTACTCCAATGCCCAGGCAGAAACACAGCCATAAACCTTTAAGTTAAGTATCAGTCTGACACCTGAGTCCTTCCCCAGCCTTTTTTAAAACTTTACTCATGGCATCTGAGCAGTTGGTACCAGATGGGTGTATTCAGGAAAGGGGCAGATCTTGCAAAAAAATCTCAAAGTTAAACTAGGTGCAAGTTCAGTGTTGGCAGTGGGAATGTGAAGTGGTCAGCTTCCTTGGTGAAGGCTGCCAGTTTCCCCCTTCCCTAAGAAACAAAATGGGGAGACTACCCTGCATTCACCAAAGTTAGGAGCTTATCTCCTTGGTTGACTACTAAGGAGGAGCTGAAGCTTAATGAATTCATGTCCCATTTTCTTATCATGCAGTAGCAATTACATAATTAGGGGGTTATTGCAGCATACTGAGCGCATGTTCTGCTTGTGGAGAAAGAGAGGGATATCAGGGTTAAAAACAAGATGGGTGGAAAACTTCAGTGTCAGTAGTTTGGCAACCCATGCCCAGGTTCCTAACCACTCCCCACATGGACTCTGCTAGGAGATATACGTGTACATTTTGAGTGGACTCTGCAATAAATGTAGTGGCAAAATGCTGATGAAATTTTGATGGGCTGTTATTTTAGTGGGTTGCTTTTCTGCTCAACAGTGTTCTTTGCAGGAGATGACTGCTTTGGGAGTAAACGATCAAGTTTCATTACCTTTTGTGTTCATGTAATGCAGGCTGTAAAGCAGAAGTATGAAATCACTTTGTGCATGGAAGCGTACTTCAGTGTTTAGCGTTTGAGCTCAGGTTCAGAAAGAGCAGCCTGTTACAGTTTGCACTGAGTGTAACTGCTGTCAACAAAAACCTTGTTTCAGGTTGGTGAAGGGAACAGCCTATCACTGGGACCTCCTCCTCGTTGCTCTGATTAACACGGGGCTGTCAATCTTTGGCCTCCCGTGGATCCATGCTGCCTTCCCTCACTCCCCAATGCATGTCCGCGCTCTGGCCTACGTGGAGGAGAGGGTTGAAAATGGACACATATATGAGACGTAAGTAGGAACTGTGGAGTTGTCTTGGATCTCTTCACTTTCATTTGTGGTTTCCTAATTCTTTGGGTACAGTGGTTGTGGAGTTAGCTGCTGTCTTGAAGACCTGCAAGATAGGAAGGTGGAGGGGAGATGCACCAAATGAAGCCACCTCAGCCAGCATGGCCTGTGACCCTGCTTCATCCCCCCTTCACCAAATCACTTGTTTTAGGCAGACACAAATTTATGCTCTTCTCAGTGGCTGACAGCAGCCTGCAGGAATTCCACCCACTCCAATGTAAATTGGCTGACTCTTCCAGGGGACAAGGCCTTTTTCAAGTTTATGTTTATGGAAATCTGAGGAGATGGCCAGATCTTTCCAGATGTCATCAACAGAAAAATCCAGTCTGATTCATTGCCTGAAACCTGTCTGGTGGTTATTACAAAGGGTAGGAAAAATGCAGCATTATTTCAGAGCTCCCATAGCATCTTCCGCCACGTTTTGGGAAGGCGCGATGCTTATTGAATTCTCTTGTTTTTAAGCAGAAGTGACTGTGAAGCCATGCCCGGGTCACAGCTTTCCTTCAAGACTAGCTTTTTTGCTGTTCTGAGTTTTCCAAAACACTCTTATTGGAGACCTATTTAAAAAAAAAATTAAAAAACATAATCTCTATTCTGGAGCAGATTTAGTGAGAAATTATCTGGTCTGTTTGATCTCAGTATGTTACAGTTGAGTGCTTTTACCTCAGAAGTGGTAATTTCCACTCACATGCCATTAGTTTTAATTATCCTGTCTTGGTTTCCATTTTCAGAGTTGCCACTTATCAAAAGTGAGGCTAAGTGGTCATTTACTTTGGGGGATGGAGTGGGTCGGTCTTTTAATTTCAGTCTCGCTTTCACACTGTTCTTTGTGCCAGCTGGCCCAGCCCAACCTGGCCCAGCTGGGTTTTTGGGTCAGTGATGGACAGATTTCACCTTCACATCTGGAAATTGCTGAGTCCTGCTGCTCTTTGCAATGCTTTTACAGACCGTTCCTGGGAAATTAGCCCCTTGGGCTCATATTCCCATTCGTATATGTTGGTATTAGTTGTTCCCACAACTATATCTGCCTTGAATAAATGCTAAACCCTGTTTCAAAAAAAGCAGCTTTATAATTCGAGTTCTTTAGGGTTTTAATCCATGCCCTTGCTTCTGGTGTCCATGATCAGCTCTGGGATACCTCTGCTCTCCTCTATTTCTTTGTGAGATCCAGAATTTACATGTTGAAACCCACGTGCCAAGCCTCCCTCCTGCATCTGCTGTTGTCAATTGTAATACCTGGTGGCTTTTTTCCTGTTTTGCCACCCACTGTCTTGATTCTGCATTCTGGTTTACTCCTTGACAAAGTCAAGTCCCTGCCTGAATTAAGGACTACCTTCTGCCCTTGTCCTCTGCTCCTTCACCCAGCTGCCCAAAAAGAGCATTGGAGAGCCCTTTTTGGCCATGCTAACTTAGATATGGCTCCACTGATTATCCTGAAAGGGCTGAGGGATGCCCTTATCTCACTAAGCACATTCCCTCCTGGCACAGCTCTTCCTCTGCTGGAGGCAAATTGGTACGTAAATGAGTGCTGTAAACTGGATATTGGGAGTGAAAAAGGGCATGAGGATTTCCTAGTTATTTGAACTCCCTTTGAGACTGAAGCTTTTTGTTCTCTGCAAAGGATTGAGCTATAAACAGGAGACTGAACAATGTTGTCATCTCTTTTTTGTTTTTCTTTTTTCCTCTCTTAGCTAGCTCTGCTGAAAAAGAAACATACTGAAGCTCAATTAGAAAATCAGGAGTTCTTTCAGCACTGGCTCCCTTGGTAGGCTCCTTTCCTGCACTCGAATCAAAGGTCTCAGTGAGGATGATGATATAAACAAGAATAAAGATCTGTCACAATGAAAGCAAAATTTTCTTCTCCCCTGCAGAGTAGCCACTTAAGTTTCATGTGGCAATCTGCAGATAGTCTCATTACTCATATGGAAGGGGTTGGGAATGGCAAATCCCGTGCTACCTGTATTTAAAGGATTCTGGGGAAACGAGCCTGGATTATGCTCTTTAATCTCCATTAATTACTTCATTTCCATCACAGCGCAGACCTTCTGGAGCTGTTTCCTCAAGGTCCAAACCAGATTCTGAACACATGCAAATTACAGGGTTTCTTCTGTTGACTTAATGTGACTGTGATTTCCTTACCCTGGAAATAAGAAAGGTGCTAGAAGTGGCAGAAGACCAATTTGAGGCTGGGAAACCTCAGCTTTAAAGATATCATGTTTGGTCAATTATGAGCAATTTTAACTATGTTCTGATAAGAAAATCCAAACTGCTTTAGTAAGTGGCATTAGCAGGAGCTGGCAGTAGTAGTTGCAGTGCATCTTGTATGTGATCAAACACTCTTCAGTTCTATGATAATTGCTGCATCCCCAAGAGATGACAGCAGAAAATTTCATGAACTTCAAAAATCCATTACCAAGAGGCTGCTACTCTGAGCTGTTCTGTACTTGCAGACTTGCATTGATTGAAATGCAGTAGCTTCATATCTAATTTTGATCCTGAGCTCTTTGGCTTGCAGGACTTCACTTGCAAGGAGCCTAGAAAACTTGTGCATGCTCAGACTGACGCTTGCAGGTCACGAGCATACCAAATAGTGAGTTACATCTTTGCCTGAAATAGCAGAAGTGCTTCCTCTGTAGCTTGGCCAATGACAAAGCCAAGGGAACTCTTGCTGTACCTGGGTGAGGCTGAATCAGTTCATGCATCCTTTCACTCCTGCTTTACTGGGCCACTTGAGAGGCTCGTAGTGGTTCTGATAACTCTGAAGTAGTTTGACCACTCCTTATCGGATTATCAAATTACTCTGAATTAGCACTTGCACTTTAAGCTACTTGGCTCTGTTCATCTCCGAGACTTCTCATCTGTTGTGATCCAGACCTGGAGGCAATGGAAAGGGTGCCAAACTATATCCACTGATGTCTCAGTTCTTCCAGAGCTGGCAAGAGCTGTCTGCAGACAACTGAGAGGTGCTATATACTCTCCCTCAGCTTCTCTGGGCATTGGCAGGAACCTCTTGACATAGGAGACTTGCAAGAACAAAATCTGTTTAGAAGGTGGAAAGCTGTGGTTTCTACTGTTTAAACCTAGCCAGGGGAAGGGGGAGGTTACTTAGAGTTTAACACCTCCTGTGGCTCTTCTGTGCATCCTCTTGTGGTAATCCTAGATAATATGTATGATCTGCCCCATTACTCACTGAGGAATTCAAGTGTTGTCCTCAGGACTTTGTGTACTGTTTGTGATATCTGTTGTTCCTTAGGTCTCATGACCGCTTGTGTTAATTCTGCCATGTTATCCAAATCCTGACAGCAAGCCTTAGGCTGTTACCCTTTCCTTATTCCTCTCTAAATACAGGAGTGGAAGGGTCTTTCGTCCTCACAGCCTCACTATGCTCTTGAATGTGTGAACAGATTTGAAGTTCAGCCTGACCTTACTTTATAAGCAAGACACTCAATATTGAAAGAATTGACTGGGAAGCAATCTTCTTTAGGACTGTAAGGATTATGAACTCCCAGCAGTGCATATGTAAAAGAAGGAAATGTGTTTTGATAGATCTCATGTCTGGTTCTTGTGTTCATCCTCAGAGTATTTTGTGTACAGGGTTAATTCGGAGTATGTCTCACATCCAGGGAATAAGGCCACTAGTTGACACCAAAACAGCCTACGGACAAGAATTTCTCCTGATAACAGGGGAATTTACTCATTAGCTTACCCACTGAATTTGGTGGATATGTCTTCTAAAAAAAAAAGTTACATTAAGAATACCCCTTTTCTCTATTCATAAGTACTCTTGAAAGATGAGGGTTTTCTTTCCTCCTATTTTATCTGGTAATATTTTTTTTTCCAAACTAGGAGATGCTCACAGGTTTAGTTGAAGTGAAAAGAAAACAAACCAACCTCCCCTCACCCCCCAAGTAGGCTCTGAAAGTTGCTGCATGCTGTCAATCTTCTCCCCCCTGCCCCCCTCCAAAATCAATCTGTAGTCTGTCAGCTCTGGAAAATTTGCATTAATTAATTACATGTATTGCATGGTAATAGGCAATTTGCAGTGCAATTGCTATTATCTGCAGCAGAATTAAATTTCTAGCTCCCTGTGTAGTGCTCTCAGCATTCCCTTCCGTATAAACAAGGAGATCCTTATATACATCAAAAATGCTGACTCGCAGTCAAGAGTGCAGACTCTTTTTTTTTTTTTTCAAGAGGTTCATTAGTTCCCATAGAAGTGAATGAGTTTTCTTTTGGATAGAAGCCAATTGCATATGCGCTGGGTAAATCAAGGAAAGGATTACTGCCCAGAAAGAGGATTCTTGCCTGGGTTGTTTTGGGTTTTTTTTTTTTTTTTGCAATGTGCTAAACAGAATTAGTTTAGAGGGCAATTTAGTTCAGGATAGGATCTGTGGAGCTTTGCAGAAAGGGAATTTGGCATTTTTCCAGCTGCTCTGTTTGAGCTGTGGATTAAGTGCTTGGCCTGGATCCAGCAGAGCTCTGCCTTCTCAGTATCAGCACGGGGCCAGAAGTGCTGATCTTAGTGCAGTGGAGACGAGTTTCCCTTTCCCAAGCGGCACGTGTCCTGCACCTACACAGAGTAGTGAGCCCCAGCAATAAGCTTACATGGGTACTGGGATGTTATCCTACTCCCCTAATCCCTATTTTGTTGCTTCCAGGATTGTAAGCGTGAAGGAGACCCGATTGACAAGTCTAGTAGCGAACTTCTTGGTTGGCCTCTCGCTCCTGCTCCTCCCTTTCCCTCTCCAGTGGATCCCAAAGCCAGTTCTCTATGGCCTCTTCCTCTACATTGCATTGACCTCCATTGATGGAAACCAGCTCTTTGAAAGGGTGGCTCTTCTGCTCAAAGAACAGGTATGCAGACTGGGGCACCAGCCTGGTGGAACAGAGAAGGAAATTGTATTTACAACCTTAGCACCAAACTGTGCCAGGAGCTACCGCGGAAACCTGCTGGTGCTGGGCATGGGGTTACCCCCAAAACTCATGTTCTCTGGAGGCTGATTTCTTGCTCCAACCTGCACTTTGCATATCCCTTTCACCCTTCTCTGCAAAGAGGGAGTGCAACTCGATATCTCTAGTTTAGCCTGGCTGCCACTGAGACATAAGCTTGAAGTCTTTTCCATTGAAGCGGACAAGTGAGTGGAACAATAATGCAGTGTCAAACAACAAAAGTGGCATGGTTATTGTTGGGTTAAAAAAAAGGTGGTAACTGAATTGTTCATAGAATAGCGCTGCATCTTGTCTCTTTCAAATTCTGCATAAATTGCTTTCTGCATTTTCCTGCCACAAAAGCATTTTAGCTTTCTTGTTCAGAGCAATGTCTTGTATATAATCCTTCGCTTTTCAGTCTGTTAAGAATTGCTCTGGAGATCAGTTCTCCAGAGGCAAAGATGACTGCATGGATGGAGCCAGGATAGCTTCTACCAGTGAAGACACCTTCTAAACTGTGTAGAGTGCAAACCAAAAATACATTCAAACAATGCCTTTTTAAAAAAACAATGGCACAAACTGTTACTCACTGAATGTAGGGTTTGTAAGTATTAAAAGCCCACTGTGGTGTCGTGTCAGTATGACATGCATTTTAAAACTAATAATAAAAAATACTAAAAAGCAAGTGCATAATGATGGTAAATGGTGATCTGTGATTTCCCCAACAAAGATTCAGAACAGGTAATTTTTTGCTATAACTTACACTTTCATTTTGATTTGTGTGAAATGCCACGAAATAGGGTTTTAAACTCAAAATGAAATTACTTGCATCATTGAAACCCTTCTGATGTGGGATGAAAACAAATCTAGAAGATCTGTTTTCAAGCCATCTCTATTACAAGTGCTAAAAAGGTGTTGGCTTGCAGTGTAGGCGGTACCTGGGAGCGATAACGAATCTCCAGCTCACCTTCTCTTATGTAACAAGGGTCAAGGGCTTAATAAGCCCAACATTTGGCTCTGCATCTCTGCTAATCTATTTTGACCTTTTATGTTCCATCCCAGAGGTTAAAACTGTGAAATCTGGGTAAAGATTACATTTGTCATGTCGATTTTTTGATTCAGGACTGAATAGTTACTGATGTACGTGGAATATTACTTCTCTTTTTAGTACAAATTATGTGTGGAATTTTCCAAGCTTCTGTTTGGAAAATTAAAAACTATTCTCAAATATGGAGATCTCCCTTTTCTGGAAACCTTTTAATGAGTCATGGCGCAATATGAAATCCATTGAGTCTGTATCGGTGCCAGCAGACAGTCGCTCATACTCTTCATTGATGTATAGACAGTGAGTCAAAGCCTCTGCTCAGACATGAGCAAGTAACTGTCAAAAGAAACCACGAGCAATATTTAGCCTATTAATGTCACTATTTTCCCCCCTTCTTTCTCAAAAATGAATAGCTTATATGAGTTGAGAAAATCACTGCAGTCTGAGTACAGCCTCTTCCCGCACCTCCCCAGTCTTGTCTCCTGGTCTTCCCCTACCAGGGTTCAGCCAAGAAATGGGACCACCAGGGGCAAGCATGGAATCTGAGCAGCAGAGGACAGAAGGCTCTAAAAATAATGAGGAGCTGGGTTTCAGGTGGAGAAACCATCCAGCAGTAACAATACCCACATCTGCTTACCATCACCCCCCTGCACACCCCCACAGGCACTTCACATGTTGCTGTAAAGCCTTGATAATCCTACTCAGGGGAATCTCATTACTGTACTTATCAAGATATTTTGTTGCACTCCAGATGCTCCCAAAGGCAATCTTGGCTGTGTGGTGTGTCTTTTCTTCCCCGGGTTTCTAGTGCCCAGTCATCTTCTGTGTGTTGCTGCCAATGCTGTAGTTTAAGGCACTTGCTTTAACCCTACAAATCCTGCATTCAGCTTTTGAACCTGTTAAGGACTCTGATGTTAATGTACTCTCTCTGTGTGTTTGAAAATAGAAGACTTCCTTAAAACCCTTGTGTTTAAAAGCCTGTGCCACATTCTGCAGTCGGAAGTCCAGGTCACTGCATATCTAACATGTAACTCTTCTCTTCCCAGACTGCTTATCCTCCAACACATTACATCCGCAGAGTGCCCCAGAGGAAGATCCACTATTTCACAGGCTTGCAGGTCCTACAGCTCCTCATCCTCTGTGGTTTTGGCATGTCACCGTTGCCCTACATGAAGATGATCTTCCCGCTCATCATGATAGGGATGATCCCCATCAGGTACAAAGCTTGGCTGCCTTTTTTTCCTGTCTCCCATACCTTCAGGGCTTCAGGCTTGGACTGCAGGAAGTCTGAGTGGTCTAGAAGGGCAGACGGTACTTTCCTGAGTAGCCAGATCCTGGAAGTGGGTGGTGGTGACCTCTTTTTCACCAGCTGCTCAGGCTTGCAGAGGAATAGTGCAGAGAGCCTGTGATTTCACTGGTACTGGGTGTTGTGCAAAGGGTTCTGGGCTGGCAGGTATTATTCCAGCTAGCAGAGAGACAAATAAGTCTCCTTTTGCGGTTTGTGAGATGCCTGATATTCCTGAGAAGCTGTAGGCTGAGCCTTCACTCTAGGTGGTATTTGATAATGTTTCTTCTTGCTTTGCAATTTGATTTCCTTAAGGCCTGTGCTCAGAGGCAGAAACTCTTCCTAAGAGGAATACTTATCTCTTAGCCAGTGCTCGTTGTGCTGACCTTGCAGACCTCCTGCACTGCTGAATGTCATTGCCAATGATCAGTTAGGTCAAACTGGCCACATTTAGTATTAAGATGTATTTTTAAAACTGGGAGGACTGTACAATATCTTGCAGTCTTCAGAGAGGATCACTGAGAAATTTACCTAATTTCTTCCTTAATGTTCATTAGCAGTGACTGCCCATCATTCTCCAGTTAAATCATTCATGCTCTCTGTCCTTTGGATATAATGAGAAGCCATAATAAGATCTTGTAAGGAAGATATCTGTTTCCAGTCCACTTGATTATTTTTAGGCTAGCATGGTATCCAGTGATACCTGGTTGTCTTTGAGCTAGCAGTCTTGGAGGTTTTCTGTCTGATCTCAAACTTTCAGGGCTACCAGTGTAATAATCTGCAAAGGCAGCTATTGTGGTGTTTTTGTTGGGTATTAAAGGTGTGTCCAGTTCTTTCTAAAACAAGAGCAAATGTCAAAACTACCATGGCTTTCAACAGGATCAGGTTATAGAGCTATTTGGGCAGGATTTTTAAAGATAAACAAAATCTTGGAAAACACTGAAATTATTGTTCCTATGGTAAGAGTCTCTCACCCACCCTTCACGTAAACGTCACTTTGGATGACAGGTTAAGTGGCTGGTAAATACTTCAACTGTGCAGTGCTGGATGATTGGCTCTTGTGGGAATTGCAAGTCTCCACACAGAGCAGCTCAGTACAGAAAAGAAAATGTGGGACGCTCTTTGCCAAAAATTCAAGTATCAGACGTAGTGTAATAAGCTAAATTAGTGTGGAGAGAGTGCTGTCAAAGAACCTGATTTTGTAATAAGAGCTAGATAATTTAGTGGTGCAAATATATTTTCTTTTCAGTAAATAAGATACTGTCATCCTTTACTAGCTCTGTTGTTAACTCGTTTCTCTTTCCAGAGCAGCTTTTTTAGTAGCTGGATAATCAACCCTGCTGCTAAAGGGAAGATGGTGCTACCTGGCACAATACAGATGTTTGCCCTTGGCATTCTTTTCTCTTGGTTTCTTTTGCCTTCATGTACTTTCTGCAGATTCCAGCCGAGAAGGCTGCACCATGATGCATGAGCTCTGTAGTTAACAATGACTTTTTCACAAAGATTTGGCACTCTAAATAGATGAGACAGTAGAAGAAATGAAATATCTTTTTTCTTCCTTTTTTTTTTTTAAAGAAGTGAAGGGAGGAAGAGGAGATGGGACAGTAGCCAGGGGTCAAAGTCAAGAATCAAACCCAGATGAGTGAGTCATGGCTCAGTGTTCCATCCAGAAAATCAGCCATGTTACTTGTCTGTCTCAAAGCCACATTTCCGTCTGTCCAACAGCATTAGACGCATGATTTGCATTGTTGGTGGTGAGGGACCATCTTTTTCCACTGGTGTAATGTTAATGTGAAAGATAATGGATTTCAATGGCCTCTTATTATTGCAGTGGAGAACAGCCTGTTGGGAGAAAACGTGATCTCTTTGGGTATCCCCAGTTCCTGGCTTTGATTCAAAACTTTGGGATGACTAGTTTTTGGTTTCTCAGAGAGGAAGAATCTTTTTTCCAAGTTCTCTGCGATGCTTATCTGTGCTCCCATGGCTCTCTAACATTTTATTTCATGACAGGTCTACTTAAGCATATTCTGGTACTTCTCAGTAGTAAGTGCTGTTTGGGATCTCCTGTGTAGCTATTGAAAAGGCCCTTCCAATTCTTATACTGGCTTTCCTAGTGCCTTTTGCCTTATTTGCACAGTTGAAGGATAGCTTCCTTATTAAGCAAGGAGAAGTGTCAAATTAAATATGCAGTAGGATTTAATGAGAGCAACTTCATAGCATATTGTTATAGTGCCGTGCCTTTCTCACCCAAATATGTTAATACATGAGGATGTTCTTGCAAACAAACAAATAAAAACAAACAAGCAAACAAAAAAGTAAGGGAATCACTGTAATCCAATGGAGAATCCAGACACTGGGTAGGGATGGAGTCTTACCAGCAGCTGGAGGAATGATGTCACAGCCCTTCTTATCCTCTTGCCATGGTCTCAAGTCTTGCTGATCTATTCGGTGTTTCTCTAAAGAAACAATCTGGGTTGTCTATTAAAGCTTCTTTGTGGTGAGAGCTGAAAGGAGTGACCTAGGGTACTTGGAGAACTGAGGAAGTGCAAGACAAGTAACGCTTGAAATGCAGGTCTTTGAGCCAATGTTCCCCCTACAGGGAAAGTGGTGAAGAAAGTAGAAATGAGAAATAAATGGTGATTCTTGGCAAAGGAACCCAGCAAACTGGAGGCAGGAGGAAGCTACTAAAGCTACTACCTGCCTCCCCAGCAAAAGCCAGGAGCTAGTGAGGTTGCATTTTTGGCACCTTGAAGACTTTGTAGTGATAGGATGCTCTATGAAAGTGACTTTGTGAGGATGTTCTCTTTCCTCTTGAACTGAAATGAGGAGGCTTCTTCCAGGAGGAGCTCTGCACTGTTATTCCTATAAATGCTGTATTTGCTTGCAGGATTGGTTGTTTTTATTTCCCCCACTTCATCTCCCCTTCAGCTGGCTGAATCTGTTGTATGCATGGCCATGGACAAACTCAACTAAGAGTCTTAGGACAGACAAACAAAATGTTACATGACTATAAACAAGCACTATTACACTCTCTCTGGTTCAATCTTAGGTATAATCTGCTCCCTAGGATCATTGAAGCGAAGTACTTGGATGCTATGGATGCAGAGCATTAAATGGGGTCCTCTGCACGTGGAGCAGTGAGGACAGCTCTTCTGGAGTTGGAAGGTGGCTTTGCCGAGGTGTAGAACAGTCTATCTGCAGTTCTTTCTTTCACCACTTTCTTTCTGCTCTAATATGGCATTGGTAATGCACACATATCAAAGACCAATTGAGTGTTGAAGTGTCAGACAAAAACAGCCTTGGACTTGGGAGGCCGGTGCTCTTTGGAGTTGTGAGGCAAGCAAGCTTTATGGAAAATGTTACTTTCCACATCCCACAACTGGAAACCCCAAAGATCAGCATGTCCATATAGCTGGAGCATGTATTCTCAGAGTTGTCATGTGTTCCCTTGTTTGAGGGGTGGGGGGAATCTCTCTCTTTTTATGCACCATGTCCCTTTCTTCCAAAACACTATAAGGACAACTGACACTTCTTTTACAGAATGACAGGCCTGTTCTGGCATTTGAATTCAATTTCTCATCCAGTGTTCCCAAACTGGTATTCTGGGTGGGATGGCCTCATGCTAAACCACTGATGTCAGGAGAGAGGTCTGGCCATCTCTTTAGATCAGCAGGGTTGGAAACAGATATAATTTGTACTGATACAATCCACAGCCTTGGATATTTAATTCCTACAAATGAGCTGGAAATGTTCAGAGGTTGGGCTCCCATGGCAATGTTGATGAAACCACATCTGGGTCTAAACTGTTTGGGAATTAATTTGGGTCTTTCTACCATTACTTCTCAATAATCAAACACAGACATGTAGTTTTGCACAACTGCAACATTCTTGTTTGCACCCAGAGTCAGATGCTGAAACTTATCAAAGGGCAGTTGTGTTAATGATTGAATATACATATGTACAGTAGTGCCTATGTGTACATATATACATATGGATTTGTGTATATATATTTTGCATAGATATACAAATAGGCCTGATTCTTTCAAAATATCAAAAGTGTTTTGTGCAGTCAGTGTTACCTGTGATGTCTTGACCATATTCTTGTTCTCTGCTTCAGTGCTGCTTTTTCTCATTTGAGATATGGTCACTTTTTTCCTTTTGAAGCTGCTCAGTTACTGTTTTTGTTCATGTGTTGCTGTATTCAAGGCGTTCCTTTGCTTTCTTCTTCCCGTGGCTTGAGACCTTCATCATTCTGTCTTGATGCTTCAACATGTGAATTTTGCATTTAATTTTAATGTACAGCATGTAATGAAAGTTTTCCTCTTTCGCCTAATCAATATTTGTTGGTCATTTCATTGTTTCTGTTTTGTAGCTAATCTCCAGTTTTCCCCACTCCCAGACATTATATTATATTGCTGGATGAATCTAATTTCTGCTGTCTTGTATTTCAGTTTATTTAATTTTGCTTGTACTGTGGTCAGTTTTCTTATTTGGAGTACTGTGAAACAAGCTGCCCTTTAGTTCAGTGCTTGCCCTTTGCTGCACACTACAGATCACAGGTAAAGTGTTAAGAAAAGTGTGCACCTCTGAAGATAATGAACTTTCAAAGCAGTAGAAATGAAGGAAGAAGAGTAATATAACATGAAATGCAAATATATTATTAGCACAGAGAAGTGTTTCTTACCAGTTGCTTGCCCAGTAAATGGTGCAGAGTGTTTTTTATCAACATGTGCCCTACTGATTGGGTGTTCCTCTGCATGATGAGGAAGACCAACTGTCTAATGAGGAAGGAAGGCATTGGGTAAAAAGCTTTTATGCCGAAACTAAGCCAGATTGACTGAAGATTTGGTGTATTTGCACTAAATATCAGATGGTATTTCATTGTATTGTAGCTGCCTACGGCTTTAGAACATGTATGAAAACTAAATTTTTATTTTCTTATGAAACCCTTCATCTTTGTACTGATACTTGGTACTTGATGGAGGAAAGCAGTAAGAGTGTTCCCAAGAAGGTGGCCATGGTTTATGTATCCCCAAGCAATTGCAGGGGAAAGCCCTTAGCTTAGCAAGCAAAACAACATCATGTAATCTTGAAAGCATGACCTTCCTGTTGCACCAACCAACTCTTGTGGGACTGTTGAGAAGTCTCAGGGTCAGGATGATCACCCCAGTACATCAAAGCAGGTAATGCCACGGGTTTGGCTTTCAGTCAGTCTTGGAGGCAGCAGGGATAACTCATGCCATGTCTGATAAGTGGCACGACAGCAGGTATAAATCCATGCATGGTTTCTGACCACCTTCATCAATATTTCCTGGCTTTTGAGTCATTTCTGTGGTGAGATCACTAATAGCTGTTACTAAGGTCTGCATGTAGAAACGGGGCAAAACAGTCAGCAAACAGGATCTTGGGGCAGTGCAAAGGCGGAGGTGGCAAAAGGATGTCTGATCTTCAGTCAACGGAAAAAGAGCAGGTGACAGCAAACAGTTCAGTACCTGTTGTAAGACAAGGAGTGCAAAGGCCTGATGATGTTTAGATAACATGTTTTTCCCACGGATGTCAAAAGATTTAACCAAAGGTAGAATGAAAAGCATCATCCTGTGGTTGAGTAAGCTATTAAACGTACATGTCCTGGGGTTGCATTTCTGGTGTCTCAGCTCTTGGCAGGAAGAATTTGCCCTGTGGGCTGGTTTAAATCATATTGTGGATGCTGTGGCTGGAGGAAGGAGAGGACATGCCCAAGGGACTGTGGCTCTGGTCCTCTTTAAGGAAGAGCAGAAGCCCTCAGTGAAACTTCCTCCAGCACAGAGCAATGGTGGGGTGAACTGGCACGCAGGTCTTGCCAGAGGAAATAGTTTTGATATGTACCCTCCATATCCCTACTTAGAAGGACCAAAAATGTGTCCATGTAAAGCCTCTTTAAAAGCATTGATTTCTGACAGTGTCAAATGTTGCTAACTGAGGTCATTTAAAATCCAAATAGCTTAGAGGGGTTAAATATCCACAACTCTTGTTTATATCTTTTATTGCTGTTGCTTTACAAGTTATGATTTCAGTGTTTGTATTTTCTTTGTAGCATCAATAGGATTCTGTTTTGCAGGGTTTTCTTTCGACAGAAGTCAGGGGCCAAGGAATCAACTGATGGGAAATCAGTACAACTTGGGAAAAGAAGTTGTGCTGGCTTAGACTGGTTGAACATTTGGACCTGTGTCTCAATATATGGGTAGAAGGGAGATGTGAGACTCAAGGCCCCTTGTCTCATAAGGAGTTGTAATCATCCTGCAGAGGATTTTTTTTTATACAAGTACCTTTTCTGTTCTTGTTTGCTTCTGGTTTTGCTGACTTAAGTGCAGGCGTTTCCAGGAAGTAGGCTAACTAGGGAAGGAGAGTTTGTTCAGAGTTGATTGAGCACTTTAATACTTCTGTGAAGGTTAAGACAATTAGAATGTAAAAGAAGTTTTATTATAAGCTCTTTATATACGCACAATGCTATGTATAACTGTTGCCAAAGAACTGGGTTTGAAAGATGTTGATAGCTATTAAGAGAGTCCACGATGTTCACCCGGAACCATAAGATAGTAAAAAGCTTCTGAAACAAGTGGGTATTGGAAGTTACCTTTTGACAACTGCCAAAACGATCAGAAACTGGGGACAGAATAAACTTCTACTCTCAAACATGTAGTTTTTGATCCTTGCATTGAATGTAGGAGCTAGAAGTTAGCTTGACAATTAAAATTGGATTTATACCCGAATAGTTTTGTTGGTCTGAGACTTATTTTGTTGCCTTCAAAAATACTGCTGACATGCTATGCATGGGAATAGATGTGTTTCTCCATGTAAATTAAGGAAAGTTGGTGAAAACATGGACTGCTGAGCAGGCAGCATAGCACTTTCTAGATTGCTTAGGAAGCGAATCTGACAACTTCACTAGCAACAATCCCCAAATTCTCTGGCGTCAACATTTGAAGCTATTAATAATAAATGTCAAGCTCTACTTGGATATGCATCGGTGCATTGCTGCGAGAGGATGGGGGTGGAGTAAATGAATTCAACTTGTTTGCTTCAGAGCTGCCATCAGGTGAAATGCTTCAGGATGAGCCCAACAACTGTGGAATGTGATACTTCCTGATGACCTGTGTGAACTGGGATGCTCTGAAAAGAAATATGGCAGATGGTCATGTTTCCATATACTGTAGTTCAAACAATTCTCCTCAAAAGGTCCATATCCCCAGCTGTACCAAAAGACTGAAACTGTAGAAATTTTGGGTATCGTTTGGCTGCTTTAGAAGCTGCTGCTGAACTGTCTTCTGTGGACATTCTTTGAAGAAACATGAAGCTGATCAAAGCTGGATATAGCTGGAGAACACTTGGGGGTAGGAGGGAAGGAGTTGGGGTTTTTTGTGGAGTTCTCAGCCACAAAGGGACCTGATACACCATGTCACCAAAAGCCCCTACCATCTTCTACTCTGTGTCCCACTACGCATGTATCTACACTATCTGTTGACGCATGTTCATGCTACTCACTGATCAAGCTTGCTTCTTGTTCATCGTGTTCTGTATTGGCCCTTTGTAGTGTTTCTACTACCTACCTGGAAGGTTAATGGGCAGAACCAGGATTGGCTCAAGCTCATCTCTTGTGTCTCTGTTCCCCCCAAAACTTCAGTGCAAGCCATTTCCTGTCATCTCTTGACCCAGCTCTCCCCTTCCCCAGCCCTTCTCTGGAAGTTGGCTCTGGCATCCCCACTGTGGAAATGCTGCCAGAGTGCCGAGTGGGAATTTTGCTCTGGAGAACTCAAGCCTGTGTCTGAGCAGCTGCTCCCTTGGGGCTCACTTTGCCATAACAGGCAATTACAAAGGGTTCATAATTGTCCTACAGTTGCACTGTCTTCTGCATCTCTTTAGACAATTACTTTATGGTGCAGTGCTCCAGTTGGGCTGTACTCCTTTCATCTGTCAAGCTTCCAAAACAACTTAAATAGACGTAATGGGGTGGGTTTGCTCCATTTTCTATCTGTGCTGAGGCCTGTGGATGTTAGAAGAGAATAGTCTTCTCTAATTGTTTTCATATCTAATTAAGGCATTTAAGTACCAAACCCTGTCCATTACACCACTGGCCACAGATCTGGTTGCAAAGAGCAAACCATCAATATTGTGTAAAGAGCAGACAGACGAGGGAGTTGCCGGAGTACATGCTTTAGAAATACAAATTAGCACTTTCCTCTTCAGCTTTTGTGTGTTTTCCTTTCAAAAGAAGACAATCCTTGGCTGTGTCTCTTTCTGTTGTAGAGAACTCTGCATGAGCTTGGATCGCTTGGCACTGTTCTGATGTCACATTAAATATTAAGAGTCTGTCCTGGGGGAGATGCTGCCTTCTGCTCCCCATCTGCATCTGTGCTGCAAAGAGCTGCTTTGAGAGCTTGAAGTCTGCTCTTGGAGCAGAAGAGGGGGATGCATGTGGTATCTCAGTTGATCTGCGTGACAAATTCTTGCTGCTGTAAAAGCTATCAGTAGTCCTCATAGCTGCAGGTGGGAGTCCCAAAGGTGAACAAAATGGCAAAGAGTTTGAAAAAAAACCCAACCAAACAAACAAACTAGTTTGCAATTAAATTCTCTCCCTCTTGACCTGAGCTATGCTGCCTTTTTGCTCTTAGCATTAAAAAAAAAAAAAGGCAAAACAAAACCCCCAACACCAAACAAACCAACTCTGGCAGTAAAGTAAGTTATGTGATCAGGGTTTTGCAGAAAATCAGCGTATCAAATTCAACAGCTGGAGTATCAGTTTCGGTGCTTTGGGAGTCTTGCTGAAGGGCTGAGATCCGTTCTCGCTCTGCCTATCAGCAACAATCAGTGTCTCAGCACGCTTTTTTTCAGGCATCGAATTTAGATAAGTTTCGCATGATTGGATGACTTAGATGGCTTCTGCAAGTGTCCATACGAGCGATGGCAGGGTAACATGGCCATGCTGATCTCTGCCAGATGCGGCTGGAGTAGAAGGTGCAGCCCATGGTGCTGTGAGAGATGGCACCTCTGGTTTTGCAGGTGATCTCTTTTCAGGAGGTGGTTGATTGACATCTGAGTGACACAACCGAGCTCATGCAGTGTACCCTCTGCTCTGTGAACTGCTTACCTTGGGAGCTGTGTTAGCCACCTTTCTATTATGTAAAGCATATATCTTTAGCATCACGCATTTCTGAACTTAAATTTGGGACCAGTGCCCCTGGTTTCAAACTGCGTCCCCAGCAGAGTCCCAGCCTGCATCAACAGGCTTTTAAGTGATTCACATCTTTATTGCGGAGCTTACTTCACCTGCACAGGTGTTAGCAGCTACCTCCCATCTCCAAGACTTCTGAAGCCAAAGTGTAATTAGGGCCCTGGTTTTAGGTGCCCGTGTCTGGAAGCTGTGACTGCTGGGATGTCCATTGGATGTGTCCATCGCCGGCAGGTGCTGGGCTGTGATCTGAAGTGCCCAGCAGGTCCAAGTGGATCTATTCCCACGGGAGACAGTATGAGTCAGCTGCAAAGCACGGCAGCTGCTGGAAAGTGAGAAGCTTATTGTGCTGTTTGACCCTTGGAGGATTTAGCCTCTCGCTTGTGGCGGAGCCACTCTGATTTAATAAGTAAAGTGGCTTAGTGCTCTGTTATTTTCGGAAGTGTTTAGCCCCTCTGTTCTCCCTGTCTTCTTTATTGATGTGAAGTTGTACTTTGTTCCCACACAGATGTTGTTACCCCAGAAAATAAGAATTCTCTTATTAAAGCGCAGCAGTTCAGCTGCTAAAGAAACTACCTTACTTCTCCAAAGTATGCGCTCTTGAATGTTAGTGCAAACCAAACCCCCTTACCCTTGGTCCGACCTGAGAAAGGGGCTGTGTCTTAACTGCTCCCTCACTTACCCCTCCTGCTTTCCTTGGAGGGAGTATAAATGCAGGATAAGCTCTGAGGAGGTGATTTAAGAGGAGAAAAGTTCCTGAGGCAGAAGGCAGCTCATTTCAAATCCCCCATCCCCTCTGCATGGGGGCGAGTGCCAGCGGAGCCTCTTGGTGGTCTGCGGCGTACCAGAACACCAGCGGTGGGTTTATTTTCCAACGTGTCACATAACACGTAAGTGGTTAAATATTTCTGTATTTGGTGACCAGGAGGTTTCTGTCATAGATTGCTGGGGAACTATTTTAAGTGAGGGGAAAGCACATGCTCCTATTTAGGGAGATACGGCCTATAGATATTGCACTTGCTAAATATGCTTTTAAAGCGCATGCCTCTATCTAGTGTTGATTTTACAGTGAATGATTTCTTTTGATAAGAGTTGCTTAGGGCGGGAGGGGGGAGGGAGAGGGAATTCCTTTATTGTATAAGGAAACTCTGTATTTAAAAACAAAATAAAAAGAAATATACTGTTTATATATTTCTACTTTGTGCCTAATCAGTGTCTTTTATTTAACTTTAAGCTCCCAGCATAGCTTGGACTTCTCTCCTAGTGCTGATGTACATATTTCTCCGGTGGGGATCCTTGTAGTTGAGATACTTCTGTAATCCCCAACACTTGTAGCATTTGACCATCTCAACCGTGAATGTAAGGACACACATTCTCTTACCCGTGAGAGTCTGGGGAGCCAAGAATGGGATTCCTTCATCCTTTAATGGGGAAATACAAGAAAAAACTGTACCTTTTACCTCATACGGTGCAGTGAGAGCATCTGGACCTGGCTAGCATTGCCCTTGTGGCTCTGATGTCTGTGGCATAATCCAAACCAGAGACGACCCTAAAACCTAGTGAATTTTGTGTTGTACGGGAGCCTGAGAATGATCCACTGCTTCAAGGAATAAATTCACTAGTTACCTCCCACAGGATCCAGGCTTGGACAATTGCTCTCTGGCCCCCTCTAGCTAATCGGGATCCTTGAGGAGCTCACTCTGCAGAAAGGGGCTTTTTGTATGTGCACGTAAGCTGAGGTTGAGGAAAGGGTAAGGCTGAGAATGGCCATGTGGGTCTGGCAGCATTATCTGAGAAGGAGACGGAGTCTGCAAACTTGCTCCTTGATTCCAGTCACTGCATCTCTCCCCATCCTGTCGGCTTCACCCTCCACACAGAGGGCCAGTTCTGGCCTTCATCAGCATGAATTGCCCTAGAAGCAATGTTGGTGACCCTGAGCTAGATAGATATATATATATGTACACACATACATACATACCACCCTTTTCTGCAGAAGGGTGAAGTGGGAGCAGGGCCTGAGGAGGCTCATGAACCCTTTTTGCAGCCCTTTGTTGCCTTCAGGCAGGTAGATTGCATCCTCCTTCACAGCAAGGTCCAAAAAGGGATCTCCAAAAGGAGCCAAAACCAGCAATCCTCAGACTGGTGTGAGGACTGAGGCCTTGGCAGCAAGCAGCAGCTTGGAGTGGGAGGGGAGTAGGGCATGTGGCAAATACCTCTCCCTTTCGAGATCTTGATCTGTGATGAAGGATTGCATAGGTGGAGGAATTGTCCTGAACACCTCAGGAACCCCTTGCAAGATGACTGGAGAACAAGAGTGTATTCCCACCCAAGACTGCTCCCTCCTGGACAGGCTGGAGGCCCAAAGAGTGGGACCAAGGAATAGGTAAGAAGTTGTGTACTCATCACATAAAGCCTCCTGGGAGTCACGGGGTCACCTGGTCCCATGGTCTCTCTGTGGCAGCTGCCTTTCTCCAGTCCATGAGGGTGTCTCCCCAGGACAGTCCCCAGGTCCCTGCTTGGTGCCCAGGAGTAGCCTTGGAAAGCTGGGAAGGCCGTACAGCACCTTTGGGCTGAAGTGAGGTGTAATGAAGGGCTTGGTGCTACGTCAGGACCATAAACACATAGGAATGCAGCAAGCACCTTAGGATGGGTGCTGAGGAGCAGGGAGGAAGTGGGCAGGATGTGCTTGTCACCACCTGGGTGTCATTGCATGGAGTTTTAGCAGATGGGCATCTGCTTGTGACTGCGGGCAGCCTGGCAAGGCCATAACCCTGCGAGGTGCAAAGTGTCCCTGTTCAAAGCAGATGCCTAATAATAGTTGGTTTAAATGTCAGTGGCATTTGGTGCAGATCCGAGCTGGGGAAGGAAGGGGTCAGGTGGGGACGTGTTTCCCCCCACCGTATCCTTCCTTCCCCACCAGGACACACAGGCAATACACTGCCAGGAGCTTTGCAGGAGGGGTTTAAATATCCATTGGCCAAAAAGTACATGGATAAACTGTTCAAAGAGGAGTGAGGCCCCAGGGGTGCAATCTATGGGTTTGCCTTGTACCATGTCTTGGTATGGAGGACATGGAGAAAGGGATTATTTAGGGTGGCTGCATCTGGGCTTTCCTTGAACTGACATGAGCTTGTCTGTACCTTTCCATTCTCAATGTGCTGCTTTGATTTAAACTGAAAAGGGGGTTGACATATTCCTTCCTGCTCTTCCCAACCCTGTTAAGGACTGAAATATCTTCCCGGAGTGATCCGGGTCTGATGGTGTTTGTCTGTCACTGCCCCCGGATGTGCACATACCACTGCAGCAAAGCTGGTGAGAAAGGACCTGTTAGCCCCTGTCTACTGTATTTTGGGGGGTATTGAGGACTCAGAGATGCTCCAGAAGAGAAAATATCAAACATGTTGCAGCCAGCAAGGGGTCAGGTATCTCAAATTCTTGGTGTAAGACTCAAAAAAGCTATTAATTGTAGCTTTTTTTGATGTTTGGGGTGGAGTTTTTTGTTTGTTTGGTTTTTTGTTTTCTGGCAAGCATTGCAGCCCTGAGCCTTTCCAGGCACCAAAACCTGCTGGTTTTCATCAGGGATTTAATCTGTTGAGAGCAGGTGCCATCTAGGGGACAGACAAAAGAAGACAAGGAGGGGTTTCATTTCCAAACTTGGCAATACTTGCTCCACCACCGCAACCCACCTGCCACCTCCAAAGGGCCTGAGCCCACCTCCGCTTCCAGTCACTTTGGCACCGAGCATGGAGAACCCCGGGCTCAAAATGGGGAGCTGGTGGGTGCATGGCTTGATGCAAGCTCAGCCAGCCCCTAACCCCGAGCAGAAAGCATCTGCCTTCATGCAGCACTCGTGCCCAAAGCCGTGGACTAGGGAAGCCCACGCTGAGGTTTTTCTTTGGTGTTTTGCTCTAAGTGTGTGGAGAAACCGCAAGCGAGACAGAGCCCTGCAAGATCACCTCTCTGTAAGCACAGCTCACGTTTCCAGCTCTAGCTTTGCCATGATGGCCTGAACCAACCTTTGCTTTTCCTGCTGCTCTCCAGAGGGCCGTGTCCTGCTGGCTTTTAGAAAAGGTTTGGCCAGGAATGTTTGCTCTGCCTCACCCACTTCTCTCCCTCTCCAATTTGGATGGTCTGGCAGTGTAACACCAGGACCATGCATCGAGGCGGGGGTGGGTCGGCACTGCGTGAACCTGAACCCAAAAAAAATCAGCACCTACCTCACTGCATGTACTTAAAATCAGACTCTACCTAAACCCTTGGAGACGGTGGACGGGAGAGCGGTAGGTGGAAATTCTGCATGTCCATCACTTTGAGTAAATAATGAGCACTAATGATACCAGCTCGCTAATAAAAGTCTGGTGAATGGGTGGCTACAACTGTGAGCCAGAGCTGCAGGACTGAAGGGTTTGTGTTGGAAACTTCAGCTAAATCACTCGTTTTTCACCCTTTCCTCTTCTATTTCAAGCTTCTTGATTTTTCTCTGCTAGTTCCATCAGCCCCCCTGGAAAACCTTTTAGCACCCACCACCGACAGCTTCAGGGTGGACAGAAGGGTCTGCAACCCAAAAGTTTGCTGTCGGAGGCTACTCTCCCTCCACCTCATCCCCATCCTGCAGCAAATGACCCTCCAGCTTGCCCCCATCCTCCCCTGGGGCAGTCCCACCTTTGCGGGACATTGGGAAGAGACACTGGTGCTGCCAGCACATGGCTTGCCCTGACTTTAACTGCGATGGGGTACAGAGATAATTTTTTGAGACCCCTCCCAGATAACCCAAATTTATGAATCATGGGAGATTTAAACACTAAAAGCTGCTTGCTGTCTGTGCAGACTCCAGCAGAGGGAGCGTGGCTGTTTCTGACAGCGTTAATACACACTTCTCTTCAGCAAACTCACCTTTTTGAGATGAGCTATTTGGACGTCTCCTTTGGATGGTGTTTTCCCACGGGGTTCCCAATTGCTCCCCATCTGCTTAAACAGGAAAATGCATGGAGTGCCTTTACAAATAGATGAAAAGTTGGGTTGTTTTTTTTTCTTTTTTTTTTCTATTTCAGGGAGATTTAGTAAGAAAAAAAGCAAACCAAAGACCCAACTCTGAGAGTTATGAGTCACAGGTAGATCATTAACTTATCAATTCTGCATTGGCTTTTCCCTTCGTGGAAAAAGATTTTAGGCAGGAAGCCCTTTGCTGGTTGGATCCCTTTGCTGAAATCCTTTGGCTACCAATGTCACTGCTATGAGACCTGTCCCCTGGTCCCCACAGGGTGCTCTGAGCAGTGTCTCCTCACTGTGCCCCTGATATTTGCCTCCTTCCCAGAGGATGGGTTTTTGCAAGGAGGCAATTCCCTATACCGCTGCTGTGGTGCAGATTGAAACCAAAGGGATGAGAGGATGCAGGGATGCTCAGATGGGCCGAGGGCTTCATGCCTCGGAAGAGGGATGGGGAGGACATCTTGTCCTGGTCCAACCAAAACGGTTCCACTTCAATGCTATCGGGTCTTATTTAGGGACCCTTCTTCAAACACCTTTTGGTTTTTTTTAAATGTGGGTTGATTTTTAAAGGGCATGTGTGGTTTGAAAATTTAAATGCAGAGCTTCACTGCCTTCTTGGGCCTTTCAAGTGCTTCAGTTTCCCCCCAAACTCCAGTTCATGTGCTAAAGACCTCTGCCAGCCCCATTTCAGCAGGCACTGAGGGGCTGAGACAGGCCACCCCAGGCTGGACCCCAAGTCTGGAGGTCCATTGTCTGGGACACCCAACCATCTCTTGGGTACCACATTCCCACCATACTGAGGTGGTGTTTGCTGGGTGAACACCTCTGTGAAACTGGGCTTCAGTGCTCATCAGGAGGAGATGGGGCCGTCTTTGGGAGTGGGAAGCCTTGGAGGGAAAGCAGGACATATGTCCAGGGAGAGGAGGTGATTCACTGAGGGTTTTGGGTCCTTGAAACGCCTCAAGCATCATCATTTCTGACCACAACCACTGGAGAAGCACCACGGTATCTGCACGTGGTTGGGTTATTGGCCACCCCACTGTGAAAGTGGGTTAAGCCCCTCTGTTTCCAAATCAGAGAGGGTTTAGGTACCCCAGACCAGTTCATTGGGAACTTCTCTAGAGGCAAGAGCAGTTCTTAGCGATGCTGCTTGAAAGCTGGTAGCCTCAAGTGATTAACTGTATTCTTCTGGGCAGGGTCTGCCTGCTCTGAAGGAGAAATGTCAACACCTGCGATGCAGGGAAGATTGCTTTGGCATGCCAGTCCTGAAAACATTGAGAGGTTGAGGACCTTGGAGTTAATGAGATTTCTCAGAATTTGCATATTAATAACTGTGCCTATTACCTTGCCATTAGAGTTAATTGGGTGTAATATTAACAATTAATAGTTAATAAAATAGCCACTTTAATGGTTATTTGTACATGAAGATGGAAGAATGTATCTGGGCACTGCCTTCATGGCACAGCGGGAGGACTTTATTCATCTCTTGTCTGCCTGAAGATGGAGGGGAAAAACTTTGGCTATTTTGGGTCTTCAACTTCTCAGCTTTATTTTGCATGGGGATTTTCCTTGGGGCTCATCCATCTCACTCCAGCAACAGCCCTGCTCCTCCAAATCTGTGCTTTCTTCTCAGCCAAAGAGAGAAAGCCACCGTTGGCGGCTAAACTAAGGCATGCTGGCCATTTCCTCCACTAACTGCCATTAAATGCAATTAGCACTTCCCAGCGTGCCCCAGGAGCAACTGTCTTAGTAAGGTCATTGTGGCCTGCAGCTGGAGAAATGCTGCACTAAGATTTTTAGGGAGAAGAAGAATTATTATTATTTTTAATCCTCCCTTCACACAAAAAATGGTGTTTTCCCTTCTGTTCTCCAAAAAAATCAGCCCATGCAGAGAACGTGCCCTCCAGCCACTCAGTGTGTGTCCCATGAGCTGGCCAGCAGCTTGCTGCCCTTGGTTTTCCAGGAGCTTTGCTGTGCCACAAATTATCAGAGCAGCTCATTCCCCCCTGGAAAGGGGGGTGGGAACTTCCTCTGGAGTCTCCAGACCTTCAGAGGTTTCAGAAGGCAGAAGATGTATGTTGTATCCTAAAGAAATGGGGCTGGAACAGAAGAGAAGGAGGTTAATTCTGCTCCCTGAAGCTATTGTAGGATTCTGGGGCTCTGCCATAGGTAAAGGGTCAGCCAGAGCAAAGGGACCATGAAGTTCATCATCTTTATAAGCACCTTCTCTCCTTCCTTCCTCTGCCAGGTCCTGAACTTGACCGCTGTGCATAAGCCAGCTGCTTCCCAGCTGTGCATCAAGAGGAAAAAAATCTCTCCCTGTCACTCTCTGCTAACGCACAGGAGCTGCTTGCTGCGCTGCTCTCCCAAAGGGAACCTCCAGAGAAGCTGGAAAAACTCCTCCTGCTTGTCCCCCACCACATATCCTTCCTGCCAGACCCTGACCCTGGAGGTGGGAAGCAGGGCAGGAGTTGGCAGCTCATGTGCAGATGGTTTTCCTGAAGCTCTCAGGGCACCTGGTGACAGACTGCCTTGGCATGTAACAGCTGGTCCTTAGGGAATGGTTTTATTCTTGGGTGGCTTTGAGTTTTGAGACTACAGACTTTTTTGGTCCTGCAGCGGGGACTTCTGCAGATCCCCCCTTTCTCTTTGGAAATACAGGGTGTATTTTTCCACTAAATACTGGTGAGTTCAGACTGGCCACTGAAGCAGCCCTTGCTCTCCCAGTCGGGCAGGGACTGGGCTTTGTAGGTTGTCTTTGTGTATCAGACCCATCCCATCTTCACATGTCGTCACTCTCAAGGGGCTGGAAAAAAACTCCCACGTAATGCAAAGAGCAAGAAAGCCAGAGCTTCAGCACACCCTGCCCTGGCGAGGAAGCTATTTTAGCCAACCTCCCACACACGCTGTGGTGCTTGAGCAGCAAAGGAGAAACCCTACTGTTAAGTACAGCCTTAACAGCCCTGCTTAACTTGCCGGTGCTTTCCTTACAGGTGTACTTTTGCAAGGAACATCTGCCCCAAAAATCTCATGGGGTTGGGGACAACTATGGCCCAAGGTAGTGCAGTGCTCTACATCTCAGAGATTTAACAGTGGTTTTTTTCCATAGTGAGCCCTCCGTGCTGTCCCTGGGAGGGCTGGAGGGTGACAGAGTGTTTGCACAGGCCCAGGATGGGCAAGGGAGCTGGTGGCACCAGGGATGGCAGTGCCCGTCTCACTCCCGAAGTGCTTAGCATGGGGCAGGGCAGCAAGAAACACTTTCCAAACCTGAAAACAGCTCCAAAACCACCTGCCTGCACCTATCCTAGCTGGACACCCATCGTCCCAAGGGGTGCAGAGTGGAGCCTGTGCAAGGGGAGAAGCCCCACACTGTCTCCCCCCACCCCAGAGAGGCGGCAGATGGGCTACACTCCCAGGGGAACAGCCTTTAGGAGCAACCAATGCAGGAGATTGCTCTGCTTCTTTCGCCCAGGGATGAGCGAACAGCAGCTGTCTGATGCCCTGGGTCGAAGCATCGGAGCGATCCCACCACTAAAGCGCCCGTGAACCATTTGGCAGTGAGGGAAATGGATGTGGATCTCTGCATGCTCTTGCCAGGTTTGTTTATTCTCTCTGTTTCGATTTTGCTAGGATGACGGAAAGGCTCACCTTTAGGGATCTGCCTCTCCCTGGCTGTTTGCTGCTCTTTAGCACAGAGTTGAATGAATACGGGACCTCCTAAAAGCAGAGGGGTGGAGAAATGCATGGAGCGAGGAAAGAAGACCTCTCCTGTAAAATGAATGAATGAATAAATAAATAAATAAATAACATAATAACGGGAAAGGGTGCTCTGGAAATAGCCTCTCTCTGTATACCTCTTCTGGGTTTCAAGCCGCCCCTGCGCCTGCCTCGCTGCGCTGCAGGACCGCGTTCAAAGGCATCTTCGCAACTTCCAGCCTCTCCCTCGAGGTCCTCGTACGTCCCCCCTCCCACACACACCCCCACCCATCGTTGCAGGGCTGGGGTGGCTGCAGGACCCGGCTTGGACCCCCCCTTCCCTTCCCCGGTCTTCGCTCCTCCCTGGAGCTCTGAGGGAGCCAGGGACCATCTGGGTCCCTGCCCGGGGAGAGGCGAGGGGAGGGCGGTAGGAGGGACCGACGAGGCGGGGAGGGGAGAAGGATGCTCCGGGGGTGGCTCTTTGCTTTCTCGCCTGCCCGGAGCTCGCAGGAGCTCGCCTGGAGGATGTCTCACCCCCTCGGCACAGGTAACTCCGGGACCCCCATCACCCCAGCCTGAGGTGGGGGGGGGAGCTGCTAAAGGGGGATGGGGGGAGTTGCAATCCTGCTTTAATTTAAACAAAACTCCCTTTTAAGGGGAAAAGGGGCTTTGAAACAAAAAGAGGAGGCTGCAGGTTGTGCGTGATGCTTGGAGCCCTGCATAGGGGTGAGCCCTGCCCTAAAGTTTCCCTGCCGGTGCCTGGGAAGTACTTACAGGGTTGAATACCCGGGGGTGGAAGCGCGGTAGCTGCTCTCCGTGCGCCTCCTCTATGTGTGTGGTGGGGATGCTCACGGCTCCGGGCACGGGCTGGGGTGCCCTGACCCTCACCTGCCTGTGCATGGTACCCCGGGGATGCTGCATGTGACGGGTACGATCTCACTGCGTGCTGTATCTCTGCGCCATGCTCCTGTGGGTATCTACAGTCGCATGTTGCCGCTACATGCCATGTGCATGGCTCTGCGGTCACAGCTTTGAAGTTTGTGTGTTAAGGCATGCAGGAAATACAGCCGGTGACATGTGTGCGCACGTTTGTGGCTGTGGCTTGTGTTGTCACATACTCTTCGATACACACGTACAAGAATATGCATGTAGTTTCATGGGATTTAAATGTACGGATGCACAGAAGAAGTGCAAGACCAGCAGCGCGGCTCGGTAGTAATGCATAATAACATGGGCAATTACGATCAGCTCCCTTTATCTGTCCCTCTGGAAAAGCACACAGACAATCAGGCAGCCGTTGCACGGGAACTGGGCAGCTTGTGCTCCTTTAAAAGTGGAGACAAGCTTTCCCTGAGCATCCTCCAGCAGCCTGTGTGTCTTCAAGCAGACTTGGGAAGCGGCTTCTTGCTGAGCACGTGAGATCCAGCCGCAGCTTTGGGAGGCATGAGCTGGTGGAAGGGGAGGGAGGGAGGGGGATATTTTATTTTCTTAGCCTGTTTGTGATAAAATGTTCTGGTTTGTCACTGGAGGTGTCACTGCTGGGAGAAAACTCGTGCCGTTGCCCGCTGTGGTGAGCTCAGAGCATGTTGCTAAGGGCCAGCCCCAGGCGGTTTCTGGAGCACCATCTTCTCTTTGTGGAGAACGCAGAGCAGCAGCACCCAGCTCAGAAATCGCTCCCGAATCCATTCATGACTGAGGAACCCTCCATCCCAGCCGAGCCAGACCTGCCATCCTCCAACCTCACCAACGCGACAGACTGTGGCGAGGAGATCTTGCTTTATGGGGACACTGAGAAGATTGTCATTGGAGCGGTGCTCTCCATCATCATCCTCATGACCATCGCTGGCAACGGTCTGGTCATCATCTCTGTGTGCATCGTCAAGAAGCTCCGGCAACCCTCTAACTACCTGGTGGTGTCCCTTGCAGCCGCTGACCTGTCGGTGGCCTTCGCTGTCATGCCCTTCGTGACCATCACAGACCTGGTGGGGGGAGAGTGGCTCTTTGGGAAGGTTTTTTGCAATGTGTTTATCGCCATGGACGTTATGTGTTGCACTGCCTCCATCATGACCTTGTGCATCATCAGTGTGGACAGGTAAGGGAGGACAACGCACCTGCCATGTATTCAAGTGGGCTCAAATATAAGGGTGTTTCTGGAGGCTGAGGCCTACCAGAACCATGTTCCTTATTGAATAATGCTTCCACATGTATTTTCCAGGTGCATGGGGTGGCTGAGGGCTTTTTGTATGAATTAGGTGCCTCAGTCCCTTTAGAGGAGCTGGCCTTAAGGTGCTTTCTCAAGTAACTTCTCCTAGTTACTTGCTTAGTCCTCCCCCTCTAGGCAGCTGTTTCACATTGTTCTTCCTTAGCTTGAGGAACAGAACCTAGAGGACAGACCCATGACCTGACCTCCCAGAAGGAGGCTAGACCATAAAATTATTCAAGAAAACAAAAAAAAAAAAAACCACCCTACATGCACTTTGAAAAATCCAGGTTATAGGGGTTCTGGAGCCCAGTCCTATGGGATACTCTGCTGCTCCCTGGACTTGTGCCTTGGAGTTGGCAACTCCCCCTACCCCATCCCAAGTCCCCAAAACTCCTGCTTTAGCCCGGCACATGCATTTGTGAGGATTCATTGGCTTCAACTCCCACACCCGGGGTCGGGAGGGAAAGGCTAAGCCCGTCTGGCAAATTGGCAAGACTCGGGCAAGTCAGCACCCCCGTGGGTCTAATTATAGCAGCCTGCGTCATTAGGGACATTGCGCTGACAAGCCGGTGGGCCGGATCCAGATCTGACGCGCGCGCTGGCTTTCTCAGGGGCTTGATTTGGGTTTACGCTGGCACCGCTGAGCCAGGCTGGTTTGTGATAAGCAGCTCAGGGAAGGAGACAGTTGACGAGACGCTTTGCCTTCAGCTGAGCACAACACAGTGCAGCATTGGCAGCGCCTGCATTGAGTGCCGGCAGCTGCCCAAGAGGTGCTGTGCCCATGTCCTGGCTGTCACTGCTATACAACCGCCCTGGTCACCCTCCCCAGGTATGAAGCCGAGTGACAAAGACAAAAAGGACATAGAAAATCCCGCTGCTGCTGATTGATGTTAACCCCCAGCAAGTAAAGAGCAAGTCCTGCTCTGAAGCCCTCGCTCCCCGCCAGCCGCTGCTCCCCTACAAGCCACCCTTTGCCCCATGGTCCCGATCAGCTCAGCACTGCTGGTTAGAAAGCAGAATCACTCCCAGGCTGCATGGCCAGGTCCCGAACCTGCTTTGTTTTAATAAAAAGCCTGTTCATAAAAAGCAGGTGTATTCAGAGCTGACAGAATTCTGTCTCTGTTAGAGGGAAGACATCAAATGCAGTAATGAAACATGTCAATGCTTCCTCTTGATGAGTGAGGGAAGCAGCTACATACTAATCACATTGGTTTGCTTCAAAAATTTCCCTTCCCTTCCCTTCCCTTCCCTTCCCTTTTCCATCTCTCTTCTCTCTTGTTCATCACGTCTCTCTTGCCCGACGTCACCGCTCCCGTGAGCAGACCAAAATCCGGGGACACAGAGCAGGCAGGTGCCTCTGGTTGATGTTGGTCTGTCTTTCTCTGTCGGAATGGGTCCAGGCAGGAGGTTTCTGGGGAGGTGCGGACACCAGCATGGGGGTCCACACGTGCCAAGGCTGAATCCTAGGTGGTGCTGAGGGCCGAAGGGAAGGCAGGGGGAGGACTTTGCTCGTTGTGGGATGGACAGGAGTAGCACCTGTGTAACTGAGATCCCTGGCTGAAACGGGAGCAGCCCCAATGCTGCTCTAAGTTGCACCTGTGGGTCATACAACCAAGGAGGATCTCTTTTAACTGGGCAATGCTGGAGGCACTGGTGGGTACACTTCTTCTGTCTCCAGACACACCCCCCCCACACTTCTCTGGGGGACCATCTCTGCCCAGCTCACCCAGACAGGCTTGGTGGGGCTCTAAGGAGCCCAGGAGCAGGGCAACTTCAGGCCCTTGCTGCAAAACTCATGCTGCTGCCAGCACTGAGCTGCAGAGAGGGAAGACCACCCCACCCCATAGGCACACGCTCCCATGCCTCATCTCACGCAGCTCTCAAGCACCTACTCATCTCTGCTGCAACATCTCCAGGTGCCAGCTGAGCAAACCCCACCATCCTTTTTGGATGTCAGAGAGGAAAGGGGGGGCTGCAGCAAAAGAAATGAGAGAGGGAGCAGGTTGCTGGGTGCTTTTATACAATGGACTGACCTTTCTGTGCTTCAGACATCTCAGCAGGGTGATGGAGGAAAAACCTGATACAAGAGGCTGCCATAGACCCTGGGTCTTCTGGTATGGGCTTGTTCTTTGGGTGCGTTTGCAAGGGGACCACACTGTGCTGGGAGCCCGGCAGGGCTGCAGTGTCACTGTTTGCTCCCAGACCTTCGTGTCCTGCCTCCCCCCCAAATGCCTGATGAGGAAGTTGACCAGTGAGGGGGGAATTAATTGCTCAAGATGCGTTTCTAGCCAGGAAAGGAGAAAAACAGCAAAGGTTGTCATTTGAGCAGAAGGAAGACTGGCAGGGCAGAGGAAAGGGGGTGGACAGTCCTCCCAGCTGTTGCCACCTCGGCTCTGGGTGGAAGGAAGGGCATGCTGTGATTGCAGGGGGGCTGGTGGGCTCAGTCCGTACTGGGGCTTGAGGAGGGAAAGGGAAAAATTGGGATGTCCTCTGATGCATGAAGGAGGAGTAGGTGGCTGGGGCACCATCCCACTGCTTTCTCCCCCAAGGGTCCCCAGAAACGGACTGTGAGTTGCGAGAATTATCCTGGGGCGGTATCTTGAGCATCCTGTAAGTCATCCTTGCTACACACCAACCCGTCTTCCTCACTGCTCCCACAAGGTAGTTGATGGAGGTGGATAGAGGGAGATCCAGGACCCCACCTGGATCACCACCTCCTCCTGGCCTTCAGATGGGCAGGATTTTTGGTTTAGGTCCTGATGGAAACATCTCCAAAAGCACACTGTTCAGCTTCTGTGCTGATACAAAGCAAAGCCAACCACAAAGCTAAGGCAAAAGGACAGCTGCGTTTGCAGAGAGCCCGAAACATCTGCTCCAAAAGAGATGAAATAGTTGGTCATCTCAGTAAAGCACTAACTGAAATTTCCCCCAGTGAAGATGGCAAGCTGTTCTTCCTGCTTCCTGCCCTGCAAGAAAGAGGAACAGCACTGGTGCTTCTTGGAAACATAAATGTCTCCTCTAGTTCTGTCCTGAGTGCCAACTCGGTCAACACCATTAGGCAGCTGCCTGTTTCTGCCAAAGAGGAGGCTGCATTTTTATTGATGGCTGAAGAACCATATTTTGGTTAGGTTAGATATAAAAGAAGCTTGGTTTGTCCAAGATGACGGGTAGTATTAAAATGTAGGCTGCTATTATTGATTATTAATGCAGAGCGCTTTCTAAAAGCCTCTTGATTGAAGCTGGTAGAACTAATCTTGTCTGAAGGGGAGTTGATTGATTTTTCTCTTAAATCAAAAAGAAAAATGCTGGAAACATCCATCTTTCTTTTACATTTTCTTATATAAAAGCCTGCCAATGTTATAGATTCTTTATTGCCACAAACCAAAAACAAAACAACAAGAAAAAAAACCCTTTTGGCTGTTCAGCTTTTGATGAAGCTCTCCATAAAAATGCCAAGCAGCTGACGAAAGAAGCTCTCCAAACCCCACATATCACTTCAGGTTTTCCTAGTGGAGGAAAAAATCTCCATCCATTTCCCAGGCAGCCCCACTGGGGCTCTCTCATCTCCCTGGCAAGCATTTTCTTCCCAAAATCAGACGATAAGCTCCGAATTGGCATTGTCCTCAGTAAAAAGGATGCCTCCCCAAAGAGCTGGTGGAATGAAACCCGCACAGTGTTATGCTGGATTGCCATTCCTGTGTCCTTCGTCACATGAACACATCCCAGGCCAGGTAAGTCCCTGCATTGTATCTCCAGTGAGCTGGAATGAATCCCTGGGATGCTCCCACCAGCCCTGGCTTAGGGCATGGGCAGATGAAGCCACAGGTAGCTGCAGCCTCCAGCTGCCCTTGGCATCATCCACCTGGAGGTTTCCTCTCCTTCAGCAGGATGGAGCAGGCACGGTGTCAACCTGGAAGCAAAGTACAGAGCTTAAATTTGGCCCAGAGGAGGCATGGGGTTGTGGTAAAACAGTGGGGTCCGGGAAAACCCAATTCTGGGCTCATTTCAGCTCAACCAACCTGTGTGAGCAGAGATTTGTCCTTTCCCAGTTTGCCAGCTGCAGAATGGAGATAGGGGCACCTTGGAGACGTTTTACTTTTCTTTATTATTTAATCCCTGGCATAAGGATTCAATTGTTACCATTCAGGGTAGAATAAATGCGCTGAATTGGCCCATCCATGGGATTGATGGTGGAACCCAGCCTGGGACAGGTCTCCTACCCCACGGCCAGGGCTTGGGCTGCCCAGGCATCCGTGGGAGCGAGGACATGGAAGGAGTTTATTGCACAAGGAACGAGTGGCTACACAATCAGCTCTGCACGGTGGGGGTCCTGCAAAGCTGCAGAAACCTCTGGTAAATCGCTGCTCCGGGAATTGGCTTTTGTTACCTGATTACCACTAAACTTGATTAACAACAACAAACACACACACAGAAAAAAAAAAAAAAAACCCAAACTCAAAGCAAAAGAATTTGATTTGAATTTCATTGCATGTCTGTGCAATCTCACCTCCCGCGCTGCTGTAAACGCTGGCCTATTTTGAGGTCTTCCTGCTCTCATCAAAATTATAAGCAAAGACCTCAAAATGGCCCCATTTCCTCCAGCAGCGACTGCACAAGGCACCCGCAGATGAAATGTGTCAGCTTTGCCTGCTTTTTAAATCTTGTCACTGAGCATTTTACTTGGCTAGCGTGTAAATTCCTTGAAGTTTCAGCAAATCCCGAGTGGATCGGCTTCTAAAGAAAACCCAGTAATAGCATAATAAAGGCTATCACACAACACAGCATATATTAGTTTGCAAAGTTCTGGGCTTGGATACACAGAGGGGTGCTTTTTGGGTGCTGAATTTGGAGATGCAGCAGCAGGGCATGGTTTTCTCCCAGCCTTGGGAACATCAAGTCCGCTCTCCCTCCATAGCCCCTTCCTACAGCAGGAGGGATATTTGGCAGCATCCCTCCAACCTGCTCCCACCCATTTCTCTGAGTCCTGATCTTCCAGCCAGGCCCATCGCTTCTCACTATGCTCAGCCCAGGTAGAAAGGAGTCAATGGCGTGTTTTGGAAGCACAGGACCAAAACCAACCCTGTTGTCCATCTCCATCTGACCAGGTCTCCTCCTTCATAGCCAGGGCTCCATGGGGTGATGGGGTTAAAAGCCCTTTCCCAAGAGGTTGTGTTGCCTTTGCATCCATGAACGTCATCCTTCAGCCTGTACTGCTGCTGGGCATTCAAGCAGCATAGATGGTCGTGGAGAGTTTTGCTTAGGTTTTTTTTTTTTTTTTTGTGACTAAGGCCAGCTGAAGAAAATACAGAGGAAAACAGGAAAAGAATAACTCAGTGAATGAATTCAAATTCATTTTATCAGGGAGTCAGGGGAGAATACTTTGGGCTTTGAATTCATTTAGCAGTGAGGAAAGGAGGAGGAATTGGATTATTTTTTTTATTTCCATCTTCTTCTAATCTTGGGGGAGGATCTGGAAAAGGGAAGAAAAATCTCCCAACACTTACAATGAGACTGATTTTTGGGAAAAAAATAATGATACAACAGAGGTAAAACTCTCTGCAGAAATTTTCTTTTTGGCAGAAAAGCCCATTCTTCCCTTGAACAGCTTTCAGCAAAAAGTATCCATACAGCTGCTGTTCCCACTGCCCCTTGGACAGTTTATCCAAGACAATTAGGTGATATGATCCTGCCTAAAAATGCCTACAAAATCCTGAGAGCAGGCAGGTTTGAATCAAAAGGCTGTAACATAAAAGAAATCTTTATGACAGCTGGAGCGTTTTGCTGGACTGATTGAGACTGGGTAGCAGGCAGAAGTTTTTCAATGGGAACATTGACTGACAGTGGCCAACTTCCTGCTGATTTATTAAATAGTTTATAATTGCCAACTAAAAGTTGACACAATTTGTTAGTCACATGAACGCTCTCAATCAAGGCTGGGGATGGTTCAAAATTACACCCCGTAATCTAACCTAGAGCTGACGGGTGATGCCGTCTCCAGCTCCTTTCAGTCAAGCTAACAAGGTAACTCCTACCTCCAGGCATCAGGACCTGTGAATCTGTGGGTCATCACATGCTTTTGGGATCTCCTACTTGGAGCTCCTTGAATTTTACCCAGGGAGGGCTGGATACCATCGCTTCAGGATCTATGGGCCATGCAAGGGAGCAGAATGCTCCAGTTGTTTGCAACTGGCACTTGATCCTGTCTTGGTGTCTAGAGGCCATTTCCAGTAAATGTTGCAGGAAACTGTAGGTTTGTCCTAGTATTTCAGGCTGGATGGAAAGGGGAGCGATGGGGTGTGCTGCTGAGAGTGGTGTCTCCCATGGGTGCCAGTGCTTCAAGATGCAAACACACAGTCTATCAGCTTAAAGAAGGTGTAAGTCAACAGCTGTCAGTCTTGCACCACAGTCCATCACCTGATCACTAGTTTTGCTTTCTGTGCCCATCCAGACACATCCTTAAGTCATCCCAAAGGCAAGATTGCTCCTTGCTCGCACACTGCCTCAGGAACACCTCTGCTGCAGGTTGCATTTCTTCCCCAAGTTCCCAAGTTGCTTGGACAAATAAAAGAAGGGTGTTGTCCCTCCCACTTCCCATTAAACACTGATATGAGTCTATTCATTTCATCTGGAGTCAGTCCTGATGTATCCCAGTGCAAGTATTACTCTGTGGATCACTCGTCCCACTCCTGGGTGTTTCCCTGGGAGGGCGACAGTCTGGAGTGAGTTACATGCCATGGCTGGAATGTTGCATGTTCTCTGTGCAGACTGGTTCTGGTGGAAAACTAAGCTTTTTAAGCATTTTTATTCCCAAGGAAACCATGTGGAGCTCAGGCTGCATTCAGCTGGTAAATGACATCATTCATGGGGTGGTTGCAAGAAAGCAGTGGGGAATAGCGGAAACAGGCAAGAGACTGAAGGGGTGTGAAGTGCATTTCACAGAAGACGGTGCAGCTGCACGTGCCTGGGAACATTTTTGTTTTGGGAATTCATTTCTTGTGTCCTCCTTCCAGGGCTGAAACTCTCCTGTGACAGAGCATTAACAGCTGGTTAGGAATGAACACCACCCAACAGCATTCACACCTTGCAACCCTCCTAACACTTTGCAACTCTTCTTTTTTCCAGGTATCTGGGGATTACTCGGCCACTGACATACCCCGTGAGACAAAATGGGAAGTTGATGGCCAAGATGGTCTTCATCGTTTGGCTCCTGTCTGCCTCCATCACCCTTCCTCCTCTTTTTGGCTGGGCCAAGAATGTCACCGTGGAAAGAGTCTGTCTCATCAGCCAGGACTTTGGGTACACAGTCTACTCCACGGGGGTTGCGTTCTATATCCCCATGGCGGTCATGCTTGTCATGTACAGCCAGATCTACAAAGCTGCCAAGGTCAGCGCTGAGAAGCACCGGTTCATGAACTTACCCAAGCACTATGAAGAGGAAGGCGTCTACTGCCTGGAGGCCTCTAGCCGGAGCCACCACAGCTCCAAGCGTACCAAAGCAGTGGAGGAATGTGCTACGCTCTCCAAACTGCTCCGGCAAGACCGAAAGAATATTTCCATCTTCAAACGGGAGCAGAAAGCAGCCAGGACCCTTGGCATTATTGTGGGGGCATTCACGTTTTGCTGGCTTCCGTTCTTCCTGATGTCAACGGCTCGGCCTTTCATCTGCGGCATCCGCTGCAGCTGCATGCCCCTGCGGCTGGAGAGGACTCTGCTCTGGCTAGGATACACCAACTCCCTCATCAACCCCTTGATTTATGCTTTCTTTAACCGAGACTTGAGGACTACTTTCTGGAACCTCCTGAGATGCAGGTACAGGAACATCAACAGGAGGCTCTCTGCCGCCAGCATGCACGAGGCTCTGAAAGCCACAGAGAGGCACGAATGCATCCTGTAGAGCAGCTCAGTGCCTGACCAATGAACTCCTGCCTCTCCATTTCAGGTTCCTTGCTTCTCTTGCCTCCTGGGACTGGCAGAAATCATGCGTGCCGTTGTCCCCCTGCCAGACATCACCACTGAGAGTGACACCCTTTCCCCTCACCCCAGGAGGAGCTGCAGTTCTCCTCACCTTGGGAACAAGTGGGCAGCCCTTCCTTCTCACAGTGTCCCAGGTGGGAGCTGAGAAGCCATGAGCAAGACTGGAGGGTTCAAGGTCTACTACCAACTGTGGGCAAGTCACACCACCTTTCTGTGCCTCAGTTTCCCCCTCTGTTAAAAAAAAAAAAAAAAAAAAGAAAAGGAAAAAGCAACCCTCCCAACCAAACAACAACAACAACAAAAATCCATAAAAACTTGATAAGACTGTAGCTCTCCATCTTCCAAAAGGGCTCTAAGGTCTGCGGAGGGCACAGAATATACTATGTAAAGATGATGCTGGCTGCACTTCTCTATTGAATATGACAGCAGCTATAGGCTCCGTTATAGATCCAAGCACTCGTGCCATCCTAGCTTATATGAACTCCTTCCACCAATGTAATTGCATTTTACACACTGAGCTCATGTCCAGGTTTGCACGTCAGAGCAGTAATACCAATGACCCCATTTCCCCTCACAGAATGAAACACAGATGAACATGAAGTTTCCTTTATGGTTGGATAGGAAAGTCCAACGGCCTCCTCATCAGGGCAATGACCAGTGAACAAAGACAGTTATGTTTATTGGGTTGTACTGTAATTCATTCTCAGACAAGTGATGTGTGTTCATAATTTGTGGCTAATTGACTCCATAAAAGCACGCTTTGGTTGACAACAGAAAAAAAGTAATTTCTCTGACAGCTTTACAGTGCTTCAGTATGATGTCCAGCAAGCTTGAAAAAATACACTAAATGACAAATCCTTTTTTTTTAAAAAAAAAAAAAAGTCTGGTTTCCTTATTTGGTGTAGATTCTTTGGTCACTTTGACTTGAAAGTGTCTTTGTACTTTTATGTGGTGGTGGGACTTGTCTTCCTGCAGTCCTCTTTGCTCTTGACCAACCTCCTTGCATCAACCTTGCTTTGCAGCCCCACAAACCCTTGCCCATTTGTAGATGATGCCTGCTCCATGGGGGTCAGCTGTTCGAGCATCTCTTATCTGGGTTCTCTTGTCAAAGCCAGACTGTTCAGAAGCTCAGGAAAGGGGTTTATAGCCCTCCCTCCACTACAGATATTTTCTTTATCAAGCAAGAGTGTCTGAGTGGTGGTAGTCTCATCTCTTGCAATGTTATGCAGCATGACAACTCCGTGAGTTGACTTTGGATGTCTTCATTGACTGCTGGCATGGTTTGGCCTAGTAATCAAGATTTCTCCTGTGAAATCTTTTGTGATCTCACCTCCCCTCTTTTTAGTAGATATTTCTCTACTATGTCTTTTTATACCTGCTTTTTCCATAGACGCCCAAGAGGGTCTCCAGTTTAGACCGGGGATTCACAGCAGGGAAATTGGCTCAAGCCCACTGGGAATGTCCCGAGGGACTGAGAGGTTGGCCATAGGAACAGCAATGTGTCCAGACATTCTCCAATCTCATGTCCTCACAGCTGGAGCCAGAATTGCACACAGGAGCAGGGGAGGTTGTTGTAGCTGTCGTATGGGTCTCCAGTGGGAAATGCTTAAAGATCAGACAGTAAAGAGATTTGAAGGAGGACCTAGTCAGGAGAGATCCAAAAGGTTTAGCTGGAGCCCTGCTTCACCTGCTATCCCACCCAGGAGCTTTTTGGAGAGTAGTGAGTGATTCTGTTAAGGTGGTTAACAGCTTTCTAACTCCCATGGTTTGCTACCTATGGTTATATGTTGGTGTTAGGTTTATGCAAGGCTGCCTGAGCATCTTCCCCCCCGCCCGCCCCCCTCCCTCCCGACAAGACAACACTGTCTGCTGAAAGGAGAGCATTGCAAGCCTTGCAGCCACATTCAGTCCCTAGAGCCTACTGCTCAGAGGCTGCTCTGCATCTCTAAAGTCATATAGTCTTGCCCAGGAAAAACACAAAATCCAGCCTTGCTGAACTGCCTAGGGTGCATGCCAGCAGTAAGGACCTCTCCTTCACTGTTCTGCCAAAGATGGCTGCTATTGCCCAGGGAAACTTGAGTGGTGTCTCTGAGGCATGCTGTGGTCTTGCATCCTGCAGACCAGAGACCCCACCAATGCAATGAAGCAGGAGAAGGCATGAGCATACCCTCACTCTCTTGCTTTCACACTGCTGCCACATGAACTGTTACTAAACCTTGCCACAACCTCTCTACTTTCCCTTGATGGAGAAGGCTCCGGCAAGATCTTATAGCGGCCTTCCAGTACCTAAAGGGGGCCTACAGGAAAGATGGGGAGAGACTCTTTATCAGGGAGTGTACTGATAGGACGAGGGGTAATGGTTTTAAACTGAGAAAGGGTAGATTAGATTAGATGTTAGGAAGAAATTCCTTACTCTGAGGGTGGTGAGACGCTGGAACAGGTTGCCCAGAGAAGTTGCGGAGGCCCTCTCCCTGGAAGTGTTCAAGGCCAGGCTGGATGGGGCTTTGAGCAACCTGGTCTAGTGGAAGGTGTCCCTGCCCACAGCAGGGGGGGTTGGAGCTAGATGATCTTTAAAGTCCCTTCCAGTTCTAACCATTCTATGACTCTATGTTCACCTTGGTGCACTGGCTACACATCACCCTTCCCCAGCTTGGTTGCAACTTCTCATGACGCTTCTGCTTCCAAGTCCATACAATAAGTCCCCACGCACCACGTATCTAGGGCACGGTCAGACTGCCCATCTGAGGACCTGCTTATCACAAACAACCCCTTTCCTCCCAGAAAACACTTTGGGACATCATCTCCTCTGTCACAACATTTTAGCAGCAGCTGGTCGCTGGGTCTGGCCTGTCACAGGGACATGAAGTTGCTGCAGGGTCCAATTTCCTCCCTGGGCTCCCCCAGCTCCTTCCCTGCCATAGAGCTAACGGTGCCCTTTTGACAGAGCTGTCTGGATTAAAACTAACCAGCTGCTAATTCAGACTGCCTCATCAGGATGTGAAAGCCCCGAGACAGCCTGTTTCATATTCAGCACATAACAAAAGAGTCTGGTTTGTTCTGCTGAGGTATATTTGTATGCCTAAGGTCACAGTGGCATGGTTTTACTTATTTTCTGTATTACAGGTTCTTAAACTGCCTTCAAAATTCATAATCTTGTTTAATTCCACTTAACATCCCTATCCTGATGGTATTTCTAGCACGGCATAAAAGTATTCTGCAGAAAAGCTATGAAACAGTGTTTAAGCCTTTTAAATGAAGTCAGACAAATACTGTTTTTTTCTGATTTGATGGTTCTTCCAGAAGAAAAAGAGTAGGGGAAATAATATGATTCTGGATGATACAAACCCAAAACTTCTTCTAAGCAAGGAAACAAGCAAAATGTTTCATTTGTCTTAAAAAACAATGTTTTCCTTGATTTGGAATTGAATGTTTTGTTTCACTCAAGACTTACCTGATAATCTTTTTTTTTTCCTTGTATTTTCATTTTAAGCTGTAGATGTGTTTAAAGAAAACGCTTTGTTCCCAGAAACAATTCCAAAAGTTTACTTCCAAAAGTTTACCTCCACAAATGTTTAAACATGATAGCTTCACTGAAACAAAACATTTTGCTCAAAAAACGAGATAGCTTGCATGATTTTTCCAGTAGTTATTGTCTCAATCTGTGAGACATCCACATAAACTTTTGCGTTTTAACTCTCCAAGATTAAATTGTGTTTAGGTTATTTAACCTAAATAATGTGCATCCAAAGACACCAAGGCCTTTTGCACACACGAGTGAGCACTAACCATTTAGTTAAGCCAGTCAAGATCCTTGCAGACGGGCCGCTAAATCATGCTGAAAATACTCTGTGGTTTTTGGTGTTTTGGGTTTTTTTTTTAATCAGAGAGGAAGGAANAATAAATCTCAACCATTTTGAAACCGATTTTAGTGCACAAGCATGTGCCTAACCAAACTATGTCAGATCTAAGAGAAATTAGCTGTGTGAGAGTCCATGTTTAGGCAAAAATCTGAGCTCATGGAGAAAAGTATCAGTTTAGGAGGGCAAGAGAAACTTTAACAGGCAATGAGAGTCCCAGCAGACCAGCAGCAGTGCAGTGGAAAAGAATGAGGAGCCTCGGGCAGAGAAAATCGCAGTAATTCAGGCATAAAAAGAGTAGGTCTCAAGTCAGCTTTTTATTCCACTCCACGTGCAAAGGAAACACATACAGAAACACAGGCAGGAGCAATCTGGGGAGAAAAGACAGTTTTGACAAACCCCTAAGGCTGCCCCAGCTGGCGTTTGGAAGTTTTTGATAACAATGTTGAGCAAAGCCAGGCAAGATCAGTTAGAGATGTAATGAAAAGCCCAAGGCGGTAAAAGCCTGCGCGTCTCTTCCCAAAGAGCATGAAACCTCCCCACTCTCTGAAGTCAGCACTACATGGATGGCTTTGGCTGAGATAGACAAGTGCCAGAGGTTTGCACCAACAGCTCAGCAAACCCACTGTGTTCTTCATCTCCACGTGGGTCCTGCCATCTCTACCATCTCCCGGTGATAACGTAATGTTAAGACAACTGCACCACGTCAGACTGGAAGCTGATGTAGCCCAGGATCCTACCTCAAGCAGAGACCAGTGGTGGATTCTTACAGAGATGGACCAGCAAACCCATTGTGGTATCTCTAGTGCATCCTTCGTGTCCCAGTAATTAAAGATTCAGCAATTTGCTGAGCCAGAAGAGCTCTTGTAGTGTTTAATAACCTCCAACTAGTGCTTTTCTTCTAACCTACTTATGTTTTTCCCACTATGCATCCCGAGGCAATGAGTTCCACAATTTAATTACTTTTCAGGAGAAGAACTATCTCCTTTCACTCATTTTGAATCTGCCGTCTGCTGAGCTCGTTAGGCACTGGCTAATCCTTGCATTAGGAAGCAGAATGAGTGATCACCCCTATTCACCTTCTCCAGGCCAGCCATGGTTTTGTAGACCTCTGCCATATTCTTCTCTTTGAAATAAAAACTCTGTCCAGCCTATGAGTCCTTCTCCAACAGCAGACATAAGGAGATGCCTTGGGAAGAGTATTAGAACAAGGAGTCTGGATCATATGCCTTCCCATCCTCCACTGCTTTCAAAGCATCCAACCACTTTTAGTTCAGGAAACTCCCTGTTTTGACATGGTTTCTGTGCAAGCCTCAGTGTAACCTCCTGCTTTTCCACAGACAAATGCCAAATCTCGTATCTGGGACCAGATAACCCCATGTAACAGTTGGGGCACCTGGCAGAGCTGGACCTGGTGCCCAGGGCACTGCTGAGCCTGGTGAGAAGGCAAAGGAGAGGGCTAATTGTGGCCAACCACTATTTTGAGGCAGATTACAGGGAAGATGGAGGCAGATTCACCCAGAGAGATGAGAGAATCTTCTTCTTTGGACATATTCAAACCTCAGCTCGATCAGGCCTTGAGCAAACTAATCTACCTTTGAAGCTGTCTTTGCTTTGAGCATGACATTGGGCCAGAGACCTCCAGGTTTCCCTTCCAACCTAATTATTCTATGAATGGGATAATTTGTCTAGTCTTCCACTCAAACTCATGTTAAAATTTATCATCCATATTCTTTGGCAAGACAATCTACAGATCTCCTACCTGCCATGTGAAAAAGCTCCTTCTACTTTGAACCTTCTCCTAGTAGCATTTAAGTTGAAAGTCTAATAAAACTGAAAGTCAGCACACGACACTTTCCAACTGTGTTCCTACATAAGAAATGGTTTCCCTTTGGTTTTTTACTGCCATCTTAATCTGGGCACGTTTAATATTCACCATAGAAGATCTTCAGTTGCCTGATTCTATTCCTTTTTCATTACTCCGAGATAGAGCTTAAGCAAAATCCCAATAACACAAAATGAAAGGGCAAGTCACTGCTATAAAGTCCTCTTGTGGCACATAATTAAGGCAACGGGTCTATTTCCAGCCCTTCTCAGCACTGGCACACAGGGAAGGAAGCAGACTCTGTTATATGGTTCAACTTTTCTTTTAACGACTACAAGATCTTTCACACAGAACATACAGTTTCGGAAGAAATCAAGAAGAAAGTGGGAGTTGAAAGATGATGTACGAACGCCTTATTCTGAGAGGAGCAGACTATATCTTGCAAACCAACAGTTTTCTTTAGCTCTCTTTGGCCGCATCAATACTTCCTGGATGAACCTTGGACTTGGCCTGTTGGTCATCCAGGTGGGCACTCGTTTACAACACACAAAAACTCCCATCTGGGTTGTTTCCACAATTCCTATTTGAGATATCTGCTTCTTTGTGACAAGAGTACCATGGCACTCTTAAAAAGGGGGGGCAAAGGCAGCATCGCCTGTGGAAAAATAACCCCAGGAACGGATGGAACACGTGAACCCAAGAGGTCTCATGAAAGCAGCTGACCCCAGGGTGTAAGGAACAGCTCATAGGTGGTGGCAATTGGACCTGTGTAGGATTTGCTGGTGATGGACATAAATAGGGTCCCTGGGCAGGAGATGTGGAGAAGGTGGAAGTGCAGCATGGCATGGTCTCCCAGTCTAGGTGGAAGAGGATCTCTCTCTGCAGCCCACACTAACAGAAGGTCTGACATCCAACCTGATGGAGGACAACATTCGTAAATTTGGTTGAGCCCCACATACTTTGATTGCTGGAGAAAAACATTGCTTGGGTGGGCAGGTAGCAAGAACAGCCATCTGGAGGCATGGTCACTGACCGAGTCAGGATATATTCATACCATTACACCCAGCTCAGCCCCCAGGATTTACGTGCACACCCCGCTGTGTTTCAGCATCAAAGTGCTGAGTCTAAGCCCTGAGTCTGCCCCTCTCCAAAGCAGCCACATCCCAAGCTATTTCAGACACGCTCAGGCTCAGATCTGGGCAGCCTACACACACTGTACATTTTCCTGCTCCCCCCACCGAGCACGTGGACCTTGGACAGCAGCAGCAGGACTCGGCTGCCGCTGCACGACTTGCCAAATGGCTGCTCTAGCAATTAAAAAAAGCAAGGTCTCCTTTACAGGCTGCAATTCGTGTGTGTGATGTGTGTGTAGATAGCTGGAAACTTGCAATACTTGCTCCAGCCCATGCAAAAGACGATGAAAATTAACTCTTTCCAGGTGATGAGAAAGGCTGTATAAAAACTGTTTTATTTGGATCCACTCTTTCAGCCTCTCTGCCACCCTTAGCTTCACATTTCTGACCCTTCAAATGTGGTCAACAGTCTGTTAACACAGCAAAGGAAAAGACAGAGGAAGAGGGTGGCCAAATGCCAGACATGTGGTGACAGAACGTGACAACACAGCCCTGTGCTTGTAAATCATTAGCACAGCTCACGAGGACTCTGCTCGAAGCCTGTGATTTTTCTGTTTGAATGCAGACAATCCAAACACCAAAGGTACATTTTTAGATTGTGAAATGCCTCGGTCATTTAACCCAGAGACTAAAGCTTTTGGGCAGCTTATGTCATGTGCCTGGTGTGAACATACCCAGATGAACTGGAGCCCCATCTCTAGAAGACGCTCTGCCTGAATGAGAAGCGATAACAGATTTTAAGTGTAGTCCTGCAATGTCCTAGCAAAGCTGCATGGGGGTTACCTGTGGCTTCCACCAGCCTTTAACTTCACATTGCCATGCTTCCTCCCATCTCAAGACTGTTTGCAGACCTCCTAGCTGAGGACCTGAACCCTCAGGTATGGATTGCATGGGAGTATGTGGGACAATCACCTCCTTAATTACTATGAAAATTAATAACCTGGGATCTTTAAACAGAGCTTTAGGAGGTCTTTTTCATCTCTTCTTAAAGACTGAAAGAGAAGCATTCCGCATAACAAACCACGCTCTTTCCAAGCACCACATTTCTACAGCATTGTCAACAAAAATCTGAGCTACATATGGAAATTGATGCAGCTTAAAGAAAATCGTTCTGGTTGACTATCTAACTCCTTGGAGACATTAATCAGAGTTTAGTGCTGTCACTTCTCGGGACTCACTTCTCTGTTATATCTTCAAAAGACATCAGAATGCCAACAGCCTTTAGCAAGAACAAATCAGCGTGCAAACAGACTGATGTGTCCAACGGTGCCTGCAAACACATTGTTCCTCAGGTGCAGCCCGAATACCCAGCACCCTGGGGACTACTGGTGTCTCACCCACCCTTCCTGCCCCACCTGTGCATGGTCTTTCTGGCCCTGCCAGCTCAACAGTCCATGGGGAAACAATTCAAACAGCATTTCAGAACAGATATGGGGCTCTGTGAGCTCTCAGAGACAGGCCAGGACATAATGTCTTCCTGGTATGGTGGAAGACTGTTGGGAGAAGATGGGTGCATCTTCTGAGCCTTCAAGGCTGCCAAACCATGGCATCATAAAACAAGGGCTATAGCATCTGCACAGCAGCAATATAAATAAATATGTCATTTAAATTAAGAGCAATTATCATGGGGCTTGGGATTACAGAGTTGGGATGCAGATTGCATCCCCAAACCTAGGGATGAAATTGCCTTCAAAGTAGCTGGGAAGTAGATTGCTACAGGCAATGGCTGTCTCTGTAAGGTGTTGTTCATGCTGCTCTGGGAGAAAGAAAAGTGTTTCTGGTATGATCACCAAAGAGGCATCCGTCCCCAGCAGGTAAAGACTGTGTTGTCCACCACCTATTACATGTGTCTGGATGCCAAAATAACAGGTTACCCACTCCCATTGGGAGACCGGTTTCCTGCAGTTTGTCTTGCTGTTCTTCTTCACTTACTTCTTTATGTTTTTCCGCTGGCAATTAAATGAAAACTGACTGGAAGTGTCTAATGATGATGAGTCCTTAGCTTAACAACAGGAACACTAAAAGATATTAGAGAGTGCTGGAAAGAAAAAGCATTTCTCTCTCGGGCACCCAGTACAGTTCTGAAAACTGGTCCTAACCAGAAAACCCATGGCACTGTCAGATTTTAGCCCAAAGACCCTCCAAAAATTAATTCAGACTTTTCCTGCCCCACTAGTTCACAATGTAAGGTTGTTTCCTAAAAAGCAACACCCTATAACACCTTTTTCAAAATTAATCTAGGGTTGCACCTGTGGTTGGAAAAACGTTAATAGGAGTAATAGACATGTAACAAAGAAAGCAAAAATATTGCTGTGAGAAAATGCTGCAAGAACCAAAGATCAGGGAAAGAAAATCAAGCAAATAACAATTCAGGATGTGTGTTATTTTTTTGAAATCAGTGTGATGTAGCGCCTTTCCACCTCTGTTTTTTTTATATAGCACATATATTTTATGAAACCCACTAATATATTTTTTTAAAAAGCTTCAAGGAAAGATGTGTCAACGAAGATGAACTACTAGTAATACTACTGAGCCCAGAGAAGAATAGAGCAGTACAACCATCAGATGTAGAGTAAATCAGTACATCAACACAATCCCATTACTAGGTTTGAATTCTAGCACCCAGTCTCCTAAATCACCAAACACAGCTGCAAAAGGAGGCAAGGGGAGGGAAACTGTGCCTTCCCCTACTCCAATAATACTTTGCAATAAGTGACAAAAAAAAAAGGTTGTGCTCAAATCTGAAGGCTAGCCACTCTTGGGCATGGCCACTGCCATACGTGGGTTGCTAGCCATAACAGCCCGTGCTCTGATGGATAATTTTGCAAGACAATATTTAGGGCATGTCAAGCCTGGGGACATATTCTTCTGGCAACCTCCCCACGCAAGAATTGGCATGCATCTGATGAATGTTGTGCATCTGAGTTAGCTCCGCACATACCATGATTCGCCCAGATATCAGCCACAACCTGCTCTTCAACTCACAGCTCTCGTGGCTGAGTTCACTCCCATATTGCAGAATTTAGGTACTCGATTAAGGCAATCAAAATGGGCTTTGTTAGCATAGCAGTAATAATTCATGAGAGTAAAAAGGAGCTAAAGGGCATGAGCTGCAGTTCTTTGAAGAGGCCGTATTTCCTTTCTTCTTCTGGGTCACAGCACAGCATGACGGAGCCATCTCTTTCTACAGCCTATTCCCAGGAGAGCATTTTGGGATCTAAACTTTATAGGGGATGGTGTCTAGACCTAAAAGGCTAGATGTTTCCTTGAATTTCTTTCAGGAAATACCTCAAAAGAATACAAACCTGACTTGCTAGAAAACTAGTTTATTTTACATTTCACAGGCCCTACCAATGAAGGCTTCCCAAATCCTTGCAGTATGAAGACACACAGCTTATCTCCACCGGCTTCTCTGGTACCCAGAGGCACCAAAACCATTGAGGTTCAATTTAAAATTCCCCACTGACCACGGAAACAGGTGGACTCATGTCACCTAATTTTGGATGCCTCCTTATGTTTGAGTTAGTCACACAATGCTCCCATTGCCCTTGTTGGGGAGAAATAAACACTGTTAGGAAGTGATTTTCTTGACCAAATTTAGGTGTCTGCTGTGGATGAGATGAATTCCACGCCAAACTGACTGCTTCTTTCTAGGCACTATAAAGAAAGCCCACAGGGACTTGCTCAGAGCAGATGTCTACATCGGAGGTATCTGCATTTGAGTGGATGAATCCTATCATGCTTGTGTATAATTCTGCCACAGCTAGAGCTGTAGCTATGTCTTGGAAAGCTGGGTCAAAACACTTGGCATAATTGGCTGGTGGTGACTCAGAAATCCCACATATACAGGGAGTGCCACAGTCTGTGTCAGTGGTGCCATTAAAATGGGTTAGAAATCTTGCAATTTCTAGCGCATAAAAGTAGAGAGAAATAAGATGGGAAAGTTGTGAGTACTTCATTGCATGCTGGAAATTCTTGAAGGCTCAGGCCTGGGATGAAGCTAATGCACTAGATTATAACACGTATAATATAATAATAATATAATTATTATAGCTATAGTGCACTAGATTATATAGCTATAGAGCTCGGTCTCCTATGGGTGCACCTCCCTGTATTGGGAGATACACAGGTAGAGCCTGCTCCCACCACATGGGCTTTCCCCTCCTCTCTGCCCAACTCAAGATCTTGGGCTGAAGTCGCCATTTAGAGCAGTCTCATGGTTTAATTTGAATGTGACGGATGCACAAATGCTTAGCTGGCCATGTAAAAATACCCGGAGGGACTGTGGGATGTCAGCTTTTCCATCGACAATGCACTGACCCAAAAGGCATGGCTGCTTGGTTTTTAAGTCTCATTGCTGGCAAATTTAGCTTACTCAGCTTCACTAACCTGACAAATCAGGGTCAAAGCTGACCCGGGAGGGTCCGACCAGATTCAAATGAGGTCATCCTAAATCGGCAGTGAACTTTATTTTAAGCCAGTGATTAAAAATACACACACGCAACATTTTGAATGCCACAAGGACTAAGATGATGACCCTTCAAAAATATCACAGCTTTTAGAAAGCTGAGAAGACATTATTTGGAATTTAACAAAAAGAAATATCTCTGATTGACACAATGCCACCAGCTGATGGGAAGTTCAGTTCTCTCCCCACCCCTCAATGTCCTATAAAAATTAGTGATAGGGGAAAAAAAATTAAAAAAAGGAGATCATAGCGACAAGTCTCTTGGCTGTCAAAACATCCAGCAGCAAAATGAAAAACAATGTGGACATCTTACACTTAGTACTTTTGTTCTTACTGCCAAATCTAAGACAGAGATGTTCCAGTTTAGGATTTGGACAATAAATCAAACAGCCAGCCTTGGAAAATTTCTTCTCAGTACCAAGAGAAGTTACCTTGATACCTATGGAGATGAGACCCACTTATATTTCTCCGAAGTTTTTATTAAGGCTCTCCTTGCACATGTGCTATTTTTTCCTCACAATATCTCACGGCAGGTGGGAACAGGAAAAAATAGTCTGCAGCCTGGTAATTAAATAGGCTTGTTTTTAATACTGTAAATTACAGCTTGATGCAACTGGCTCAGGTATATATAATGCTCCAATCACTGTTGCACCTCAGTGCTCTTCCCTCTGCAACATACTTAGTCTCTCATCCCCCTGCAAGGCATGAAGTGCTATTATCTTCATTACGGAGGCAGGTGTGGAGGACTGGAGAGACCTCCTGGGTCCTCACAGACACTTTGTTATAAAACCCCTTTCTCGGGTGTATCGAGGCCAAGCTGAAGAATAAGCTCCCCCAAGCTTTCTCCTTTTTTTCTTTTTGCCCTTTCAAGACCTTTTCAGACCCTCACAACTGTGATGTCCAAGATCTCCTCTCTCCATCCCAGCCTGGATCCCTTCACTGCAAGGTCTGGGCAATTTCCAGTTTGGCAGCAGGAGCTTTCCATGAAATGGCTCTTTGTTTCCAGTGCTTACCTTTTGCACTCCCTGCTCAGGATATTTATAGAGAGCAATCATACGATGTCTTAGCTTTCACTGTCTAGGTGAGATGAGCCAAAAGTCTTTTTGTCTCCTCTTCTAAGACAAACTCTTTGTTCCTCTCTCCTTTGCCTGTGCCAGTTTGGACCTGTTTGCTGGACAGAGGTGACCAGAAGAGCACGGACACTAGTATACATGCCCTTCACAAGATCTCAAGCAAGGCACCAGGAGGAAAAAAACCCAACAGGTGTGGACTTGCATCTATGTTTTCATGTGAGCCTCCAGTCAATGCTCACACACAAAGCCTAATTGTCCATGTTGTCCCTGATGGCTCACTGTGGCTGGACAAGGACAGGGGCCTGCCCAGGTGGGAAAACTCAGGCGACACTTGTATACTGTTAAAGCCTACTCCTGGAAGGCATCTCAAGCCATTCAACTAAGCAGCACAGAGGGGCTCATGTCCATAGGTCTCAAGGCTTATCTCTTCTGGGTCAGAGTGACTGTGTCCACCTGACACAACTCTTGGCCTCTGTCTTCTCTGGGCCTCACATAACAATGCTGTGGCTTGCAGTGTGATATCGGGTCGTGCGGTAGTGCCTGAGTTGCAAGGCTTGCTGGGGCAGCAGGGGGAGCCCAGCCCGATGCAACCTCACCCATAGTGCCTACAAAACCTTGTCCCTGGCGTGGACCATCCCCAGACCCATGCCTGAGTTGTTTCTTAAAGGGAATGAACCCCTTCCCAAAGAAGCAAACAGGAGGAAATGCACGTATCAGTGTGGGCAACTGGTGTCCAGGGCCTCAGAACAAATGGGAAAAAAAGAGGTTGTCTACCTCTGCATCCAGCAAAGCAGGTGGAACTGGAAGCTTGTGTGATCCACTGCAGTCAGGGAGGGGTCCGGAGCTGCCTTGCAGCCTGAGTTTCATTCTTAAATCACCCAAAGCTTTCCCTTTCCTTGGCTCATGTCACAGCTGGGTTTGGCATTGGAAGGGCCCTTCTGCAGGAAGGGGAATGGTGCAAAAGCAGGTCAGCCACCACCTCCTCCTCCCACCAACCTTGCCAACTCTCACGCCACTACTTCACTGCTGGAAGGTGTACCCAAAGCTGCCCCCACCTCCAAAATACCTCTAGCTCAAGTGAAATAGCTGCTGCTAGTCATCAATGGAAATGAAGTGTACAAATGAGTTGGCAGAACAGCTGGGCTTTCTACCAAGCTCCACCTATAACTTACAGTGCAAGCCTGGCCAAGTCTTTGGGCTTCCTGAGCTCCTGTTTCCCCTCCAACCCCGAGACGGTTTTGTCTCTCTTTCATGAGCTTTGGTAGAGAAGGAATTAAAGGTCATATATGGCACCTAGGCTTACATTCATCTCCAGGTAAACCACCTCTGGAGATGTTTCTCCTGACTATACATTCATTACGATCCGGTATGTGACTTGCTCTATATAGCTGTGTTATACCTAGGGCCAAAGGACAGTCATTATTTGTTAAAAACATAGTGCTAATGCAGTAAACATTCTGGGATATCAGCCCAGAGGGAAAAAAAGGCTTTAAAAGCAAAACAAACACATGTTGCATAAACTGACAAGCAGAATAATCTAATTGCTGAGTTTCAAAAACAAAAGAAGAATCCGTTATATGCTTAAAAGCAAAAGACATTTCAGAACTCTGATATTTTCCAGTTTAAATGTCTCTTTGATCAGTTTTCTTATTTGGCTTTTTTGTTTGTTTGCTGTGTAGCCCACTAGAGTTATTCCAGCTCAAATTGCATCTATGTCTCTACTTGGGCATAACACAAGTCACCTTGGAAGGAGCACAGCAGAAAATAATAAACAAAAAAAAAAAAAGGAAAATCTTTGAACAGTAACTGAGGAACAACTGTTTCACTAAAACCAACTTCAAGTCAATGTACTCTCTCACTAGGCTAAAAAAATGTTCCTTTCTTGGGATTAAAGCAACTCTCCTAAATGAGGCTGGCTATGATTGATGCTTTAATTGACTGGCACAATTTCATGCTTTAATAACTCTGGGCTCCTCAGTTTAGCCATGAATAAATTTAACTGTTAAGTCCTTGCGTATAAATCCTCTTGACTGGAAGTTCCTATTCTCTCTTTAAAATGTAAACTTGGATTAACAAGACTCACCGACATGTCAGAAGCTGAATGTAGTAATCGGCAGCATCCGCTGGTCAATACACTCACCAGTTCCCCCAGCTCCTTCCCTTCTGGGCTACCACAACTGGCTGGCAAAGGGTACCAGATGGGATATCTCAAACCCTCAGCTGGAGAAGCCCTCATGCATCTTAGTAGCTCAGCATCACACTGATATCTGCTTAGCAGCACAAGAGCAGGAAAACATCTCCTTTCTGAGCAGCATCTTCTGTGCCTCTGGTACTTGCCCTAGGGCAAGGGCAACATTTTCTTGGGGTACCTCAAGCAGCACTTTTTAATTTGGCTGGCGCAAGGGCTGGTGCTCAGCCCCTCTTGTATTTTCTAATCACACGTTGCCCCAGATACAGCTTTTTCATGCTTGTAATTTTGTAAAAGCTTGGGGGTGATAGGGGAGAGCTTTGGGCTGCCTTATTTCCTGCTGTTTTACGCCTTTTATGTAAGTATTAACATTGTGGGTCCGGTCTGTGGTTGCGGTGCCCTTCTTCCTTGCTTTAGAGGAGCCCATATTAAGGAAGGGTGAAAATGCAGCTCTTAGGCAGACTCCATGTTTCAGGCTGTATTTTTAGCTTTTCAGTCAGTCTTTTTGCTTTTTTTTTTTCCGTGTGTCTAAATCTCCTGATTTAGCAATCACAGCTGGTTCCTGGACTGAACACTTTTTTTCCAGAAATGTCCTCCTCCTCCAGCACCTTAAGTTAGGGATATTTAGATTCATTTCAGGTTGAAAAGAAGCTGCAGCTGAAAATTCAAGTGAGGTTCAGCATTTAGTCATAATGATGTGAAGCTGTCAGTCCTCAGAGGTTTTTGGTTTTCCATCTCTGTGTCACCACATGCAACAGGGTAACTCAGGCGTCTGAGGCTGCATTTCAGTGTCAGTAGTCTGGAAAAGCCCATTTCCTCCAAAGGTATCTCTGATTAAGTAAGAACCCCCGTTTCCAGGATCTCCCCTCCAGATGCTCACCCAGCTCCACCTGACTCTTTTGGGCTGACCCTTCCTCCCTAGGGAAACACTGGTCAGAAACTGGGATGCCTGCAAATACCATAAGTCCATGTCCATGGCAAGGAAGATGCCCTGAAGATGCTCGTGATGGTTTCTGGATGTCTGACAGCCCCATCAGGGTGACTGATCCAGGTGGACTGTTGGTTCATCCCAGATGACCTGGAGGAAAACAGAGGCAAAGAGGAGGTGACCAGGTAAAAAACATTAATGTGCCACTTCTGCAGCCTGAACCTGATCTATGAAGTCCTCCCTGGGAGGACATAGTCTCAGATGCCCCCAACAGCTATGGCATGACCCAAAGTCCTGCCAGAAGCAAAACTCCCCCATTAGCCTGCCTGCCTAATTAATGGATCTCAGTGGATCACATCTCCTTTCTCCTTGTGTCAGGGTCTTGCAGCCAAAATCTGGATACAATGCTCAGCTCGGCAGTGTTGATTTACTAACATACAGCTTCTGCAAGCGTTCTCCCCAGAGTGCATTAAAGCACTGGTAGATGTTGGCAAAACAGATGGTTGGTTCCTGTGGAAAAAAAAATAAAATATCATGAGTGCTTGCCAATATATGGGGGTTTTCATGTTCTTCAGGACTCTCTTTGTGTTGTAGGAATGGGCTCCCTGAGGAAAACTTGAGACCCAGACTGAGTTGAAGGAAAGCGGCTGTGGTTTTCTCATGCAGTGTGTCTGCTGCCCGTTAAATCGCACAGACAAGAAGTGAGACCCTCATCTGTTGGCTGTCTATCCGTCTGGCAGGAATTTGGCCTTGCCATGATGTAAAAGGTGGACAGAGAACGGCTTGGGGTTTTGCTGATTCGTTATCATCACCTGAACCACATTGCTTTGTTTCATTTGGGGCTGTCACCTTGTGGGGAAGCCCCACCTCAAACCTAAGCTTTGACCATGCCAGTCCTAAATTTAGACACTATCCCTTTTGTTAATGAAATGTGAAGCATGAAGATGGCATAAATGGAAAATTTCTTGGTAATTCTGTAGTACCTTTTGCCTAGTAGCTTGTAATAATTTGCATTACCTTCTGATTCATGTTGACCTCTGACAAATATAGAAATCTCTGTTATCAAAGACTGCTCTTCTTCACCAAACTAAGCAGTTTTGTGATCACAATGAGGTACCCCAGGGGGAGGGAGGGAACCAACAGGGCTGGATAAACATTTCAGATAGGCTGGATGAAGCCCAGAGAGCATCAGCCATCCAGCGGATACAGGCATAAGCCTGCAGATCTCATTGGGTTCATGTGTGCAGCTGGCAGCTAAGTTCAATGTGAGCTCCCCTGCGTGGACAAAGGGCTTCTGCTCCTTTCTGATAAGGACAGATTTGTTCAAAATGAGGCCTGGGACCACCCTTCCTTCCTTGGAAACCCCATCCCAGGTGGGGTCTGCTGAGGGGGCACTCGGTGGCTCTGTGGCTTGGACCCAGTAGGGAATATCCTGAGCAGACACTGCTGGGTTGCAGTGGATGTTACTGTTATAGAAATGCATAATGCCAACAAGCCTCAAATCTGGCTCATTTCTGAATACAAACACTACTGGGACAAGCAGAAAATATTTTAAAGAGGCTGCGGCAGAGTGTCAGGAGAGGTGGGGGTCAGAAGCATCTTTTTCTGAGGACTTGCTGAGTCATTTGTCTCTGCTCCTCGGCTTTCCCCATCTGTAAGGGAATGTCCAGGTAGACCCAAGTGTGGCTGTGGAGGCCTTGGCTGGCTGAGATAAGAGGCAGGATGAAACCCATCATCCCTGTGACGACACCCCTCTAACCCCTTCAGGGGTGTTTCTGTGATGGAGATAGACAGCTCTGGCTCATCCCTCAGGTCACTACAGGTGGTGGGGTCTTGCTTCATTCCTCCTTCATCCCTCCTTTTCCAAGCACAGGTGCTTTGCAAAATCAAAGCACTTGTCAGCACAGGTCACAGCAGTGTGTGGATGGACAGGGGACAACGCACCGCATGTCTGCTCTTAGGTTAATAGTCATGGTAAATTAGCCAGCCATCCCATGCAATAGATGAGGACCTGGGGACCCATCACACTCTTTGTCCTCACTTGCCACCCACAAATTTTCCTGCTTCTCTATGTGTCGTTCTACCATGGTCTTCAAAGATGGACCTGCTGCTTCCTCCAGGGTCAGGCAGTGCATCAGAAGGGATAATGGCCACAGGTCTCTGTTGGTAGCCCCTGCTCTTCTCCTCTTAGCCACAAGCACAGGATCAGTCACCACCTGCCACTGGACAGTGCCAGCTCTGCCACCTCCTCCACCCACATGCCCAGGGCTGAGACTCATCCTGCATCCTCAGCATCCACAGTGCAGATATCTGCATCCAAGCCCGGCACATCTCAGTGGCTGCACCAACCCTCACCTTTCTTCCAAAGGAAAAGGCTGCTTCAGCTTCAGTCTGACTATAAATAACAAAAAGCCTGGCCTTGCCTTGGCCTGTCTCAATGCTCCCACGTTAGCAAACAAAGATCGGTCAGTGTAGTTGGGAAAATTTCATTTGCTTTCAGGGAAGGCAAATATGGGCTGAATTGCCCCCGGTTGCTCCCAGAAGAAAGGCGATGTGGCGCAACTGAACTGCAACTTGGTGAGATGCTTCAGCAGCACTTAGGGATAAACGGGTTTCCAAAAGCACTTGTTTTGAAGGGGAACTGGCAACAGAAACAGACTTTTTGTTGGGAATGGTGGGAGGAAGCTGAAAAATAACAGTGGTGAAAAACTGCACCAGCTCTTTTCTACGCCTCATCTGCTGCTTTATTAGTACTCCTAAATCTGTTTTGCTAAATATAAACATACCCAAATTTACATAAACTTCATTAAAAGCTTGTGTCTCAACTCTGCTGCTCCTGTAACACACCCAGGAAACGGAGAACTTCAAACTCCTCTGCAGTAAAATAAGCAACTGCAAGAGAAACAAAACAACATTTTAAGGGCATTTTGGTTTTTTTTTTTTCTGTTTTTTTTGTNCATGTATCTGCCTGTGCCTCCAGGGCTTGTGGGTGACTTTTCTTTCCCTTTGAGGTCCTTTCTGCCCAAACCCAGAGCAACACTTACCGTCTCCTAATAGTACATTTAAAAAAGAGAAGTGGAAGCCTAATAAAATACCAAATGTGATGAGCATTGCTCTTCTAAGTGCTTTTAGTTGCCTGCTGGTCCTGCTGCTCATGTCTTCAGTGAGGCTGACTGGAGACAGCCAGGGGACATGCCAGCAGTGCTGATACAGGATGTCTCCTCTGAGAGACGCTGTGGGACTCGGGCCTGTGTGGGTAAGGAAGAAGAGGGCCATATGTCTGGTTGGCTGGCACTTAACTAAAACCTAAAGGAGGGTGTCTGGCAGTGCTCACTGGGGCCACAAGTGTTAGATTCTGTTTGGCACCTCTTAAGGGTTTGCTGGGATTTGGAGTCACATCGCTACTGGACCCAGGGCCTCGGTTTCCCCAGGGAGTCTGACTCTTGCGAGATGTCAGATTTGGGCAGTTATATTGCACACCCTCTGATGGTAAATATACCTGAGTATTTCCTTTCTGTATCATTCATAATCTAATCATGACGAGTGGAGGGGAGGAGGGGGGGAACTGGCGGCAGGAGCAAGGCAGGCACAGCTCTATCAGGACATCACAGACTCACCAAGCACCCTCCATCCCCTCCTTCGGGTCTGGCCAAGACATGTCACCTCCATTCTTCAGCACAAACAGTGCTTTGAAGGGAGGCAACGAGGAGGCAGGGAGTTCAGACCAGCCTTTCATTTCTACCCAATATCCATCTATCAGATAGACCCAGAAAAGCTGCTTTCCTTCTTATTGCCCCTGCATCAGTACTGGAGCAAAACCAGGGAAGGAACCCAGAAAAATGTTTAGATAGGATCAAGTTCATCATCACAATGTCAAGGAAAGCATCTGGCCAGACAAATTAAAGCATATCCTCCACTTGCCTCCCTCACCAATGCTTTGGGGTACTCTGATGGGAAGAAACCTGAAAGCACCTAAATTTCATGCCAGAGCCGCTAAAAAACAGGTGGACGAGATGCTTTTCCATTCAGTAGTGAGGAGCAGGAAGAGAGGTGAGGGCAGAGGGTTTGGTTATGTGCTATTCTATCCACCTTGATCTTGCCCTTCCCATATGTCTCAAACGCTGCTGGGAAGAAATTGCCCCCTGCAAGGTTAGCTCTACCAGTGCTTGTCAGCAATAACTGTTCCCACCAGACCCTCCCTAGGTATTCCAGCTTGTGCCCGCTCTTCTCCCACCTATTTTAAACACTCATGACAGCTTGAAGAAAAGGGTGGGTTGCTGTTGCGGCAGCTCTACCGTATGTCCTCAGCCCTGCTCCTTCTCTGGCTGCTTCTCTGTGTCTGGGCACTCGTCCAAGGCAACCTCTTGGTAAGAAAACGCTGAGCCGTGCAACCCTGAACCTCTAGTGTAAACCTCAGACCTGGTTTCTGGCCAGAAATCCCCTCCTGGACAGTGGGAGAGAGATTCTCACATGTGCAAATGCTCCCAGAATAACTCCAAGTTACTTTGGACATGTCCAAGAGCTACATCTACAGTGAGGAAGGCCCTGATCTCCCCTTGTCTCTGCCTTCACCTCTTGTACCATACGGTGTTTTAATGAGATCGATTTATTTAATGAGATGGATTTAGTAGATGGGTTTAATGAGGCGATCCAGTTCCTACGATGGACGTAACTTTTCCTGCGATGCTAAGGCAGGGACAACAACCAGGATGCATCTCCCCTGTTTGAGACAGGGTCATACCGCAAGCGTGTGGCCTTTGGGAAAACAAATTCTCAATTAGGGCATTAACACTGTGACTAATCTGCTCCCTGGGGGGATGAAATGGGAGGAAACACCAACCCAGCAAATGGTCTCCTCTAGGGACCAAGCCAGACCCTGCTGGAAGGAGGAAGGGCACCTTGGGAGCTTGGTGCTCCCCAAAGAAATCCCAAGCAAGAGACAGGCTGCTATTTACTACGGGTGCAGTTTCCCGAGGGCTGTATTAATGCTCTTTGGAAAAAACTGTCTACAGAACATCCTTGCTGTGATTGCCCATGCACCTGGGGCAGTCTGGACACGGTCTTCAGTGATTTGTAATCCCACAGTAAGACAACTCGCTCTCTAGCATCGTGCCCCGTGTGATAACAGGGGAAAACAAAACCCTTCGCAGGAACTGGTGTCTGCAGCAAAGAGCCCTCCGGATTCAAAGTATTTCCTTTCACTGGAGTAAATTATGTTTTATGACTATAATTAACTGGGAGCCAGTACACACTGCGCTGGTTTTAAGCTGACTCAATGCTGTCTGTGAAGCAGTGTGATAAAACAATATTCAAATCAGCTTCTTAACTAAGCTGGTGAGTGGTACAATCTGGAGACGGATGCCAAAAGTAAGTGGAGGTTTGCAAAGCCCTGGGCGTGGGGAGGGATTTCAAGAACTGTGAGTATTTTCTTTAAAGAGCTGGTTTCCAATCTGGAGTCTGTGGATGGGTCACAGTTTCTGAAACATGGGAGGTGCCCCACAACGAGTTCCCAGAGCCTCTCTGTTATTTTCCTAGCGAAAAAAAAAGGTACACAAAAGCATTGGAGAAATCTGAGGCTGGAAGCCACAACTGTGCTGGGCAAGAAGGTTTGATGAAGGCAGATGAAATAATGAGCAGTTGTGGCTAAAAGGATCAAGTCTTTCTGTCCACCACTTGCTCTAGGTGGAAATGTTTTATGTACTGTTAAACATGCCGAGTAAGATCCATGCGTGGAAGTCAGATGCGCAGGGTTTGACTTTGCGCGACTCCATTCTGCAGGGTTTTGACACGGTGCAGATGAAACCTGCGAACTCAGCACCTCATCCTCCTGCAGCAAAGGCAAAACCAGAAGTAACACCTGCTTTGGTCTAGTCTTTGTTATTGCAGTGCCTCTAAGCTAGAGAAGAGCAGTTCTTTCCTTATTCTATTTAGATTTTCAGAGAAGTTTGGCAGTTTTGAGGCTGCTAGCTCCACTTCTAAATGTTTCACCCAATTCCCTAAATAAAAGCATCAGAAAGGTCAAGGGTCCAGAAATGCCCCCTCTTCCAAACCAGTGTATGAGTGAATGCTTACCTCAAAAAAGTCTAAGCATGTGGGAAGTCAAGGAGAGGTGTGAAAAGGTCTAATGTGGGAAATGGTTTGCTGCCCTCAAAAAGCTGTTTTCAAAGAAATCAAGGCTTTTCTTCATTAGGTGGTGTTTAATAAATAAGCAGCGCCGTGACGCTGACCCATTCTATCTCTATCTCCATGTGCTGTGCAGCTCTAAGCAAATAGCCGAATGGCAATGGTACTGACAGTAAAACATAATGCCTTTTGTTTAACATACAGGACTAGGATTGTTCCCAGGGTCAGTGGAGTTGAGCAAGAGGACAGCTGTGTTACCTCAGGCAGCCCTGAGCTAATGCCAATTATGCTGCTTTCCACGTAAAACAACCTCAGGGCTCTCTGGCTGCAAAATCTCTCCTGTAGCTCCAGTCCCTGAAGTCCTTAAGTAGAGCCTGGTGAAGCTGGCCTCCAGTTAACTGCTCCGCAGGACTTAAGCCCACCTCTCTCTCAGGCTTGCCAAGATGGGAATGAGTGGGAGATACTTCGAACCGAAAAAAATTCCATTTAGGGGGGTCTACATGTTGGCGCCTACTTGTGAGCTCACTGCTGAGGTGCCTCTGATGGTTACTGGAGGTCCAGGCTGTGCCACCATTGGAGCTGGAGAGCGGATCAGGCCATCCTACCAGCCTCTTGGCACTCCAGGGGCACTTGGTGAAAGATTTTCATGATGACAAAGTGACTCAACTTTAAGCATTTGCAGCTCCAACGCCTCATGATGATCTGCTGAAAGCTTGACTCATTAGGAGACCTTCCAAATGCTGGTGGATGGAATAATGAACCTGAAGGCTACTCAGAAAGTGCTTGTGACTAGACAAGCCCTAAAACTTATACTCTCTCTGCCTCCTTCTTTCCCTGTATGATATGGCCATACTTTCCCATTGTGCTCATAATAGCTATTAATCATCACTTCTTGGAAAACAATGTGGTTCTGAAGGTGTTTGACCTTTATGGTGTCAACAGAGACATTATAATGCCTATAACTATGCCTTTCCTTTAATAGGATGTCTTTCTTTAATAGGCTATATTCTTATTGTTGCATATTAATATGTTAAACCCTGCAGAACTGCTAACCAGCACTCTTACCGTGTTTTCTTTCTATAGAATAAAGAGTAAATTATAAAAAGACTGAAATTGAAATGAAACATTTCATTTGAGTGAAGTGGAAGAATTTTCCATTGTTCTGATGGAAAACTTGCATTTTTGTTCATGGGCAACTTTGGAAAGTTTATCCTATCTGGAACAAAAATCCTTGTTGAAATCACAGATTCCTGCACAACTGAAAGCAATAATCCTCCCCTTAGTTCTTGATGTGGTGATGAGAGTTACCTCCATGCACAGCAAACTATGTTGGCTCCTCAGGAGAGGTGGGTTTTGTTTGCTTCTCAGTGCTAGTAAATATTTTAGAATTAGTAACAATTCTACATCAATATAATAGTAAATAAAATTTATGTCTACAGAAATTGCAGTTATATTTGGAGAGTTTCCAGTGCAAGGAAAGGAGATTTCAGAGCTGCACTGAGGCAGGGCAGAGCAGATGAGAAATTTCAGAGGAAACTAATGTGGTGGCACTGTACTTGTGACCTGTTCCAGAGTTTAGGGGTTTGGGTCAGCTTTGGGTCTCTGAGCTGCCAGAAGACGTGAGAGGGAGGCTGGAATGCAGGTAAAGGAGGCATTTACCTGTAAGGATTGGCAGTCCACTCTACTTTGAAAACCCAGTACCCCAGTATGGCTTTTTGGAGTAAATGCAAAGGCATATGACAGTGGATTGGCATAGACAGAGATTGGCAGGAGACCAGGGATAGAAGGTGGGGGTACCCATGCTCGCAGGCTGGGCAGCCGGTCCTCAGGATGTGCAAATGTGCAGGAATAAGAAGCATTCGAGATGCTCTAGGGTTACTGTCCTGCTTTCCCTCTGCCACCTTCCTAGAGATGGTGTCACATCTGCAAGCCCATTGCAGATATGGTAGTACCCTACACACCTCTGCGGGCAAACAACTCAAGCTCTCTCAGGACGTGCTCAATCACTTACTGGATGCCTGTATTTTCATCTGCCAGATGAATATTGTCCATGAGGGATGATATCTCCTGCCTCTGTGGAACAGGGCTCAGCCTCCAGGTCTCTTTGAACCTTGCCATCTGAGGAAACTCTCAGGAGGCTCTGGGAAAAGATACAGATGCCTTCAGCTCCACTCCTAAGGAGAAGGTCACTGCTGCATTATGGTCCCCAGCAACCTGATGCTTGACACTCTTTTTGTTTCTTTAATGAAACTAGCCAGAGGACAATAATGGCTTTGCTGTGCCTGCCCCTCTGGCTGGGATAAGACACATTTCCAGGAGAGCACAAGGGGACATCAGCTTGCCTCCTGTTGAGACGATTTTGGGGGTTACAAAGGGAGCCTGGGCACAGCAGCTATCGATCCTAATCTCTTTTTCCCCTGCCAAGGAGACTCTGAACCTTCCGCTGGCCCATTACTGTCCAGTAAGGGTTCTGGTTTCCCATAGTCCAGATGGGTATTAGCAGTGGCAGAAGCTGTCTGGATGAGAAGTAAAGAAGAGATATAGCTGGAGGGCTGTTATTACATCCAAAAAGACGAAGGAAAAAAAAAAGAAAAAACCTAATAAAGCGCTAGCAAACTTCCTGGGGGAATAGAAAGAAAGGAAATAGACTTTCAAAAAGCAGATGTGACTTGCAAGGCAAGCACTTACAAAGATACATTTCCATTTACCGAGTGGTTGCAGCCATTTATGATATTCCTGTCCTATGGCTGTTTGTAATCATGCCGTGGCGGGACAAGGGGTCAGCAGGAGGGAGCATGCTGGATATCTCATCATCCTCTTCAGTATGAAGTCTGATTGCTCTGCTTAAGCTGCCTCCTGCAGCAGCTCACACCTACCCCCGGACTTTGTCCTGAGTCGTCTCGGGATGGCCATTTTCTTCCTCTGATGCAATCCTGTGAGCCGCAATGTCTCCCAGAAAGGCCCGAGTGAAGAGCTGGAGGGAGCTGGTCCTAACTTCTTCCACCGTTTCCCAAGGACATGCACGATGAGTCTGTAGCATCCCGGGCTCTGACCACAGGACCCTCCGCACTGCCTGTGGCACTGTGATGCTACCCTTGCCTGAGCTTTGACATCAGTTGTGATATACCGCATCCTGCCTGGCCTCCAGGATGCCACCAAGCATTGGTTTCTTAATTTCAGAGCTGTCCAGATGGTTAGAGATAATGTACGAGCAATAATGGATCACTTTGTGTCGCCAATCAGTATTTATTTCCCTTACTTCTTCCTTAAACTGTGAGATCTTGAAAGTGTTGTCATGACTACTGAGGAGTGAACTTCACTCACTTCAGCAGCCTTTGTTCCCTCCAAGTGAGCTGATCTAAAATTTGTCAAAGCTCTCTTGTCACCGGCTGCAAAAATATTGTATCTATTTCTTGAGAGGAGCTTCTTTTGCAAGTCTCTCTCAGCTGTATATAAAGGGCACAGCAACAGCTCAAGCCTGCCATAATGCGGTGATTTTAATGCCCCTGGGTGCTCTCAGCAAATAACTCTTGAATTGTTCCCTTGTTTCCAGCAATCTTTCTGCCACATATCGAAAGGTCAATCTTCTATGAGGTCTTCTGTAATCTCTCCACTCAGATGTGTTACAATATATTCTGATCAATGGTTAAAATTGGCGTCTTTTTATTTTAATGAAACCTCCACTGGAGAATAAATTCCAAAAGGGTTTTCAGGAGCGCTGAAATATATATCGTGTTTTTGGCTCAAATTAATGCATGACATAATTCCACTAAAATCAATGAAATTGTACTCTGGGATGCTTCTCGACTGCTGATGTTAAAGCTGTACAGCTATAGTTTATTGTTAGTTATTGCTTACCCTTAATCTGTTTTAATATGATCTGAGTCCTCGGCCTATCATGAGGAATTCCCGAGGGCTTCATGGGGGTTTGAGCAACTCATGTTGAAATCGATGGACAGAAGTGAAGAGAGGAGAGTTAGCCCACGCCTGGGTGAGTATTTAAGTTCCTGATCTCGCTGTGATATCAGTAAATGTGAGAAACAAGCAGATGCCCTCCTGAGGAGTATAGAGTCAAAGCAGATAATTTAGAGCTATGGCAGATATTGATTTCTGTATCTATCAATATTAACAAAATTAAACTGTTTTGCTACTAGGAAAGCTACTTAAACTTCAGCTATTCAATAGATAGTCCTTTCAAAATTCTTAAAATAATAGTTATTAAATTCAAATGGGCAGAAAATAAAGAGAAGATGTGCAAATACAGAACTGAGGTGGAACAAGGTGAGACAGGGGTCAGAACAGTTTGCAAAACTGAATCGCTCTCTGTCACAATGATGCTCAGATCCTCACTCTCCAAGAAGGTGCAATTTTCCTCCTGCAAAAAGGCTTTGGGAAACGTCATACCTTGAAACGGTAGTTTAGATCTCTGCAGAGCAGATGAAACCCCCTCGGCAAGTTCTCTTGAATTTAATGGGGGTAATAGAAGTTAAATCTCATTCTATAAAAAGATAAGTAGAAAGAAGAAGAACGTGCCTTTACTTCTCTGTTTTCTTGTAGTGTTTTTGTTGCTTGGACATATATATTGCAGTAAACTCCTTTAGTTTATTGTACCCAAAGTTTTGTTTTTCTTTGGATTTCATGGCTTTCAAATGTGTGTTAATATTAGTACCTCTTATTCAGCTATTGACTGAAGTGTATTTGCAGATGGAAAATTTTTCTTCATAGCTTATTTTCTACGGTTGCTTATTAATTTTGTTGTTGTTACTATTTTTCTTCACTAAGCATCTTTTCATTGAAGGATTTCTGATTCTTCCAAAACTGGCCACACATGGGCTCATAAAGTTGATGTGTTAAAAGAGCAACCTGCTTCACTGAAGGTCTTGAGTCTTTTTACGGTGCATTAGTCCTGTCAGGATCCGAGTTCCATGATATATATCAGAAAAGCAAGCATCACTCACTATTAACTGCACGAGGATTGGAAATGGCAGTTTTGTAAGGCTCTGGATGGCCTTGGAGGCTGACGTTGCAGCACCTAACGTACAAATGAAAGCTTCACTTGGATGTCCAGTTGAAAGATAGTTCAGAAATACGCCCCAGCACCAAGTGCTGCATCAGGTACAGCAGAGAAGCTGCAAACTCTTCTGCCCTCTCACTGGCTCATCTTCCAAGCCGGAGTGATCTATTGCTCATCATCACCCATGGCATCTGCCTTCACCTGTTCTTCAGTTTTGGGACAGGTCTTGAATTCAAGGGAAAAGGAGAAAATGCTTTCCCATCTCAGGAGAAGCCATGATTTCAAAAATATTCCCCATCTTTTTGAATGCAAAATGGATTCTCTGATGTTTGGTGCAAACTCGTGCCTCTTCCAGGCAATGAATGGGATGGAGGGATGCAGGAGGACATATTGGAATCTGAGAGTGAGGTGTCCTTTCTGTTTGCATTCAAGCTTTGCTCCTCTTCCTTGCCTCAAGTTCGGAGCAATCCATAGACTGTGATCCCACCCCAAACCTGTCTCTTTTTTGGAGTACAACATTACCAAGTTTCTCCTACTCAAAAAGTCCAGTTTTGATGGTGTCCTCTTTGCATTCATAACCACCAGTGATTCCTTTCAGTCAAAAAAAGAAAAGTTAAGACTAGATATTGGATCAGAAACATTTCCCACATGAGGACAGTGAAGAAGTGGAACATGTTGCCCAGAGAACTTGTGCCATCTCCAACCTTGGATGTTTTCAAGACCAGTCTAGATAAACCTCTGAGCAACCTTGTCCAGCCTCACAGCTGACCCTACCTTGAGCAGGATGTTGGACTAGACAACTCCTGAGATGCCTTCCGACCTGAATTATCCTACGGTCCTGTGATACTATGACCCTGCGGTCTTGTTAGGAAGTAGCCCAGTGGTTCCAGGAGCTTCCAAGTTTGTAAAGAGGAATCCTTCTGTGAGGAAGTCAAAGGTACAGACATGGGGCCTCTGTCCCATTGTCCATCAGGACTACCTCCTTGCAGCCCTTGGTCTTCTTCACATCTTGCAGCCTGCAATGCTTCCTTTGCCTTGACGACTCTGCCTTTTCTCCTAAAATGCACTGATAATGAGACCATTGGTGAGGACCATAATGGCTGGGAAGAGATTTCTATTCTCAGCATAAAACTCTTCTATAAAACTGTGGAAAAGTGTTCCCACTTGCTTTCCTTCTCTACTCTCCTCCTGTTAAAGTAGAGACAATTTAGAGTTGCAATATTTGTAAATGATTTAGCCCTGTGCTGTGCTGAGCCACTAAAATAATCATTGGTTCTCCCCTAGATTAGGACTTCATGCCAGTGGGGATTTGGACATTGGGTAGGCTGGTCTTTTGAACTCCCTGTTGTAGGTCTTATCCTCCCCTCCCCACTTCCCTCTGCAGGAAAATGCAATAATTCACCTGCCCCCATTTCTGGATATATTCTCAGGCACTGAAGAGCTTGACCACTCGCTGTTAATCAATAGAGTTGGAGTGCTGCCATCAGCCTATAACTATTTCAAGCTTCTTCAAAGCAAAAAAAAAGTCTGGAAAAATGAAAGGCAGAGATGAAATACATACATTTTTCTGGTAATATTTCAGAGGCAAGGGCACAGCAGTAGCTTTCTTTTTTAAGCCTGTACCCTATATATAAAATATATTTGAGGGATTTGGAGAATGAAGAAAAATTAAAATCATTAAGGAGCTGACAGAATTGATTTAGAGCCCAAGGAAAGAGGTAAAGAATTCAACATGTTCAGTGTGGTGGAGCATGTCTGGCAGGGATGTGAGCACTGTCTGGAAGTGACCTGAGCATGGCAGTGTGAGTCCCCATCTAACCAATCCCTGGCTCTGCTCCAGGGAGATGCTTTCATGTGCACTCGGGGCTGCTCTGAACTGGTGGGAAACCAGGTTTGGCTGCAGTGGTCTCCTGAGGGTGCCAAGACCCATCATAAGTAGTGCCATGGTCGAGGGGTTAGAGCTTTCCAAAATGAAAGTCAGTGCAGGGCTCAAGCTTGGGCTTTGGACCCTCAGGAAGTTTTTCAGGTGTCATGTGTAGATATGTTCTATGCAAGCGAGGTCTCTTGGGGCAGTCAAAGCAAAGGATGTAAAATTCCTAGCAATGGGTTGAAAGAGGGGCCAGTTTTCATTGGCATGGTGGCATCTTGGCCTGCCTGACCTGTGTTCGGAGCTGGCCAAACCTGTACCACTCACTTTCCTCAAAACAACCAGATGACAGCAAACCTTCACCTGCAGGGATGTCAGCAGGAGATAGAAGCTGAGAGAGCTTGGACTCGGCAAGCCAGGGATGTGTAAAACCTCTCCATAAGTAGCCATTGCAGCAGGGTGGTTATTTTAAGAAGCACGGCAGTTACTGTAAGCACGTCTGTGCTCCAGTCAGCAGATGGAGGATGCATAATTTAAAACAGGAGTGACCATACTAAGGTTTTTCCATCTGCCTTTCAAGTGCAGCAGTAGGATGAATCTGCTCACATCAAATAAGACTCATTCGGTGGCTTCGCTTCCGACTGGCAAGCTGTGCAAGCCCAGACTTTTGGAGTTTCTTCCCTCCTCTCTGAAAAAGGACAATCTTCTCTTTTCCATTTCATGCACCTCTTCATTCCTTTCAGTAGTAAGAATTCTAACTCATCATCAGGAGCCCTGTCCTTATTTAGATTAGGAGCCCAGCCAAAAAGCATTTGATGTTTCTCAGGGACCAACTTTACTCTGCACCTCCATTCTGATGGTCAAGAGCCCTTCACAGAAGCCAACTTAATTTCATTGTAGTTCATCCCTTTCTGTTCTGTGAAAGTTAATTCAGATACATACATTTCACTGCAGGTGAGCATGCACTTTATTGCACATGAACAATTCAGATGAGATTTAACACAGGAGATGGGTGGACATCTTTAACTGAAATTCTTGGATTTTTCCTGTGGAAAATGCTGGTTTACATCAAAGAAAGCTTACATTCAAAAGCTTCCAGAGAAAACAACTTGAAATGATTTTTTAATGAGGAATATTTTATGTGGAAGACATTTAAACATACAACTTAGGAAATCCCAAAGCTTTGTTTCATGACACAACACACTGCTGAATCAAAACCTCCAAATGCACTGATAACATCCACACCGTGCTATGCTGTGTGCTAGCACCTGACCCTGAACAAGCCAGATAAGACCAGAACTCCTCTGTAGCAATGCTGCAAAGACAGAAAAGCCCCAGGCTCGAAAGACTTCTCACCTAACAGGAGAAATAGTGAGACAGAGCTATGGATGTGGAGAGGACTTGGAAAAGAAAGCTGGTCAGATCTCCATCCTTGGAGGTTTTTAAAACCGAGACAGACACAGCCCTTATCCAGCATTGGGGTAGTCCTGCTTTGAGCAGAAGGTTGGATTCAAGACTTTCAGAGGACCCATTCACCCATCACCTCCTTGAATGTCTCCAGACCCTCTTTTTGCTCAATCTAATAAGCATTTAGACATCAAAGATACCATTTCTGCAGTGATAAGTTTCATGCGTTGAACTTTGGGTGGGATTTTTGCTCACCTCCCTTAGTGAGATCTGTCCACATTCTCCTTTATTTGCAATGTCTGCTTCTGTCCCAAGGAAGTGATTTTCCTCTAATGTGATTAGGAGCAGCACCCAGCAAGCTGGCTGCCAGGTACCCATTGGCAAGCTGCCTAGAAAGCAAAAAATTGGGGTAGAAAAGTGGATTTTCCAGTGGTGAGAGCTAACTGCACGCTGGTCTCACTTTAAAATATTTGCACGGTTGAAATATCTGTGGCAGAAGAGATTCAGAGAAAGACATTCCTCCTCCTCTTCACCCTGCTGCAAGGATGTATTTTTCATTAAGTGGGTTTATGAAGGTCGTTGCTCACTCCGGATCAGTTTGGCCACTTGAAAGCTGCCGTAGGCTATGATCCTTCTTATGCCTTTTGCAGCTACTGAGCCATCTGGACAGCCCAAAAGAGGCATCTGTTCACTCTGGTTTCTTGCTGGGATGGAGATGCTCCTCTGTGAGCTGAGAGCCAGTGGAGTTTGTCCTGTAATTTTGACTCCACAGCATGATCACTCAAAACCAGCATCATGTGAAAGGCTTGGTCACTAACAGGATGCGTCTGTTGAAAGTGCCCTGGAAAAGTTTGATGTCTCCTCCCAAAGTTAAAAGCGTGGGCAGGGGCAGAGATATCAGTAAATGCTTTGTCAGCAAGTGGAGAAGGACTGGGGAGAGCAACACCATCCTTAGAGCAGAACCGCTGTCATGGGTCTAAAGGATGTCCCAACAAGATGATCCCATGGGCTTATATGAACTGCATATGGCTGGGATTAAAATGGGGCAGAAGGAGGAAAGGCATCTACTTTAGGGAAGACAAGTGACCACAAGAGAAGCTTGTAAGATAGTAGTGTTCCCATGAGAGACATGTAGAGCTGCAAGAAAGGTCTTTAGCATCTGCTCAGAAGCAGCATCAATTCTTAGACCCTCCTTTGTAGGCTTTTTCAAACCTATTTCTGATCCCTGCTCCCAGAGAGGGCCTTAGATATTCACAGCAAGTTCCAAGCATTTTCCCAGTATTTTGTGCTTCCTAACTACCAAACTAAATTGTATTGGGCTTGTGTGGCAAGGTTTTGGTAGCAAGGGTGGCTACAGGGGTGGCTTCTGTGAGAAGATGCTAGAAGCTTTCCCCATATCCAACAGAGCCAATGACAGCTGGCTCCAAGACAAACCTGACACTTGCCAAGGCTGACCCCATCGGCGATGGTGGTAGTGCCTCTGTGATAACATATTTAAGAAGGAAGAAAAAAAAAACAAACCCTGCACAGCAGCAACCAGGAGAGAGGAGTGAGAGGAACAACTCTGCAAACACCAAGGTCAGTGAAGGAGGGGGAGGAGGTGCTCCAGGCACCAGAGCAGAGATTCCCCTGCAGCCCATGGTGAAGACCACGGTGAGGCAGGCTATCTCCCTCAGCCCATGGAGGTCCACAGTGGAGCAGATATCCACCTGCAGCCCATGAAGTACCCCATGCTGGAGCAGGTGAATGCCCGAAGGAGGCTGTGACACTGTGGACAGCCTGTGCTGAAGCAGGTCCTGGCAGGACCTGTGGCCCCATGGAGAGAGGAGCCCATGCTGGAGCAGATTTGCTGGCAGGACTTGTGGCTGTCTGGAAGGGACCTATGCTGGAGCAGTCTGTTCCTGAAGGATTGCACCCCATGGAAGGACTCATGCTGGAGAAGTTTGTGAAGGACTTTCTCCCTTGGGAGGGACCCCACACTAGAGCAGGGAAAGAGAGTAAGGAGTCCTCCTGAGGAGGAAGGAGGGGCAGAAACAACGCGTGATGAACTGACCACAACCCCCATTCCCCATCCCCCTGTGCCACTCGGGGTGAGGAGGCAGAGAAAATTGGGAGAGAAGTTGAGCCTGGGAAGAAGGAAGGGGTGGGGGGAAGGTGTTTTAAGATTTAGTTTTTATTTCTCATTACCCAACTCTGATTGGATTGGTGAGAAATTAAATTCATTTTCCCTGGGTCGAGTCTACTTTGCCCGTGACAGTAATTGGTGAATGATCTCTCCCTGGCCTCATCTCGACCCATGAGCCTTTCATTATATTTTCTCTCCCCCTGCCCAGCTGAGGAGGGGAGTGATAGCACAGCTTTGGTGGGCACCTGGTGTGCAGCCAGGGTCAACCCACCACATAAATCCTACTTTTTCTTTTCCTTTTTTTTTTTTCCTTTCTTTTTTGTTCTGTCCTGCCCTTCCTTAGTGGATGTCAAGAGCATTCAGTCAGTCCTACATGTCACAATACTTTAGCTACTGGGAAGTTGATCTTTTTCTTGCCTCCTAGTCCTGTCCCTTCTAAAATAAGTTGGTCCAGTTCATTTTAACCTTCCTTATGCTTTATGGTCTCTAGGTGTATTAGTCTTATTCCCATTTGGACACACTGTCCATTTTCCTGAGGTCCATTTCAATGGAAGGGACCCAAGTCTAGACACCAAACTGCGTCCATGACCAGTCCAGTGTGAAGCCCGTGGCAGTCCTCTGTGTCTCATAGCAGAGAATGGGCCATTCACCTCCACCCTGCCACCCTGCAGAAGCAGCCAACAGACACCGGCCCAAATGTCTCCACCATTTGGCCTGGAGATTGGGAAGGAGGATTTTGTCAGAGTCCTCCTGGATTGTTTTACTGGCAGATGTACAGGTAATTTAAAGGGTACATCAGCACTGCCGGTAACTTAGGAAAAGACCAGTGGACCAGAGGATCACCCTCCAGAGGGCCTGACCTTACCAGCTACCTGATCTAGAGGTCTAAGAATTGCTGAATTTCCCAGTGATCCCATTTTCTCTAGGTCTTGCCTTTGGTTGCCTCTGTTAAATGCTTGAGACAATTTTCTCCTGTCACAGTGGCTGAGTTGCTGGCACGGTTTATTTCCACTTTTATCTTCATCCACCTCTTCTTTTCCTGAATCACAGAGCAAATATGTGCATCTTCATTTATAAAATAACAGCTCACTTTCTTTCAACTTGCTGAAAAAAACTACAACTTCCTCAACAACCCCTTCCTGCCTCCAGGCCACAATGCTGGGGAGCAGAAATGTGGAAAAGAGGACCAAGAAACAAGAAAAGGGAGTTTTACCATAATAGATGTCAACACACTCAAGGAGAGCGTGTTTGCTTTCACTGGGCTTGATTCCAGCGTATGTTCTTCTAATTACCCAGTGCTGGGAGCTCGCGGTGTGTTTGAGTGCCGGGGGCTGCATGTGATGGAGCCAAGTTGGTTTGTTTCGCTTCCTAGCTAAAGCTGCTTGAAAATATATTTCCTGAAGTGTTTTCCCTTGCAGAATGGTTTGAGTTCATCACAGTGTTTCAGGGGAAAAGCTGTGGATGTTCATTGCGGGGAGGGTAATCAAAAAGCATGGCTTTCCCCTGGAAATGTTTGGCCTTATGAAATGAAATGAGGCACAATCCCTGCTTGGAAGTTACTTGCTTCTGGTTTTTGTCATGTTCATCTGATGTCAGTATTATTATATTAGGGTATATCTGCTAGTGGTAGCTAGACACTATCCGAATGAAATAGTTCAAAGGCATTTCCAAGCTGGTCTCTCCCTGGGACGTTCATTCCACAGGGAAATTTTTACTTTTCATATTTCTACAGCAAAACCTTGCTCTGAACTTCCAGCGAAAAATTGCTATCTCCACCCTGTGCTGCTGCCGACCCTCAGAAGAGCAGCAGAGGGAAAAGGACATTCAGCAGTTCCCAAAATTGTTGCTTAGCAGAGTCATCTCTCCTTTGCATGCCCGAGGCGCTGTGAGCTCTCTTCAGGCACAACAGCACCCGGCTCCTCCAACAGATTCCCTGCCCTGCAGCGCTTTGCTGTCTTGCAAGGGGAGAGTTTGCCCCAAAGAAGGACATTCTTCCTTTCCCTGGGAATATTTACAGCAGAGAGAACAAGCTGAATGCAGAAGAGGCCTGGGGGGAATTGCATAATGGTGGTGAGACTTCTCCTGTCCTTCCTTCATCAGCATCTCATGCCCTGGGGATTCCCACATCGCTGGGAGCCCAGAACTGTGGTGGCAAAGCAAGCTGAATCTTACTGAACTTATTTGAGAAAATGAATCTTTTCCCTTTTCTCAGTAACATTGGTTCCTCTGGCAACCTTACATAGGATCTGAACTGTCCTGGTCTGTACTTTTAGCATCCCTATGTGGGACCCAAATGTCTTGCAAGGCTGCATCCCAGCTCACATATCCTTGGTCCAAGGCAGGCAGACCAGCTCAGCACTAAATTGTCATGTCCCAGTTCCTCTTCTCACCAGCCTGAATCCATGTAGTTCTCACACAGGCTTCACAACCTTTTTCCCCCTCCCAGATGTCCACAGTGGACAGCATTGGCCATTTTGCAAGGTGGCCCATGTCCTGTCATAGGCATTCCGAGAGTGATGGAGAAAGAGGCTGTGGTGCTCGAGGGCAGGGATGGTGGCTTCTTTCTGTCATGGGAGCTGATGGAATCAACACCCCCATCACGTTACAACAAGTGATGACTGCAGCTCCCTCATGAAGCCCTCTCACACACATGAATGCATCTTGTTCATCTCCTAAATTCTGCACACCTTTCCCTTGCACTCAAAACCCCATAAAGAAATCCTCCTTCCTCCTCAATCTCTTTTCCACCCTATAACAAATGAAAACAGCTGTGCAAAATGCATTTCCAGTGCCATAATGAATGCTGATACTCAAGTCTTGGGGGCTTTAGTGGGGCTGTTTGATTGTAACATCTGCCTTTCATGGCACACTATAAACACAGGAGTGTTGGCAATTAACTGCATGCGCAACGCGATGCCGGATGGGGCACAAATTGCCAAGCAGAACGTTACAGGCACAGGCACTGGTGAGTTTGAAGAGAGAAGCTGCTTTAGCTCACCGCTGGGCCTGTGGTTGTAGGTACATCTGTCCTCCCATGCCACATGTGGTTATGTTGTTATAGCCCCCCCAAAAGCATCATCTGTTGGGATGTGGTGGATCTGAGGATGTGGTGGAACAGTGGGACTGGGGGTTTGAAGGGCTGGAGGCCCCATTTAGCTGCAGACAGTTCATACATGAGCAGGTAGCAAAGTTTTCCCTCGGACATGAGTGTCCCAAACACTTGGGCACAGGATAATTCACCCCTGCCTTCATCTTAAAAAGCCACCAACCCTTAGCTCTGGAGGTTGTTTAGCCTGGGGAGGCTTTCTCAGGTTTTTCCCCTTCTTTTGGCACTCTGACTTATCAGGAAGGTCATCATCCTGGAAAGGCAGCTTAAAGAAAATAAAATCTTTCACATTTTCTTCCTGGATTTCTATACCTCTGGAGAAAGAGTTCTTTGTAACTTTTGGTCAATTTAAAAATCTCTTCAGTGGGTCCCTGACTTTCTCAATTACCTACTGTTCTGCCATAGCAGCTCTGCTGAACTCCTTGCTCTCTCCAGATCTTCCCCTGGGGTATGTTCACCACTTGTTTGATTCAAGGGTCTCCATATTTGCCTTGCACATGATCTGCAAAATGCTGGACTGAAAGACACCTTGAATAGGACTATTGTACTCATGAGATTTCACTCAAAACTTACATTTTTGAAGGCTGGCATGAACTCAAAATGTGGTATATAGCATCAAATCATGGTTGACCTCTTGATAAGAAAGGTCTTCTCCAGGCTAAAATTATTTATGTGGAATAATGAACCCCAAGCAAAGAAAACTGTTCACCTGTCTGTCTTGGAACTTCTGAACCTGGTGGACCACCAAGTTTTCAACAAAATATTGCAGACAAGGAAAAGGGCCTTAAAGATAACTGTGTCCTGGGACTTGGCAGGCACAGTGGCTGGTGGAGGTGAGAAACCCACTTTATCCCTCAGCTCGTGTCTGCTCTAACAGGATTAACCACTGATAAAATTTTGTTCTTGCTGGTTTGAGTTAGTTATAAGCAGCAGTTGCTGCAGGGAGGTAAGTAACACTGGAGAAGTGGCATCTTGTGAAGCGTGCAGAGATTTTAAATTTCTCTATCCTCCAAGTGGTAAAGGATGACTTGATTTTGTGTGTGGGTTTTTTTTTTTATTTTAAAGGGAAAAGGGCATACAGTTCTCCCATGGCAGCAGGGGCCTGGGGAGAGGGAGGCAGGTTCAAATCCCTGAGCAGAATTTAACTTCTTCAGCAAAAAATTTTCCAAATTTTGCCTGAATGCCGGCAGGACCAAGGGAGATAATTCAGACCGCTTCAAATTCTCCTCGGAAGCCCTTTCTGCAAAGCTGCTTTCATTTCCAAGCTACTTTGGAGATATGAAAGTACCAGGAGGATATTTTCAGCCTAACATGAAAGCACCATTTTTTTCAAGCAGAGAAAAATTATTTGATTGGGAATTTTTCTTTTCTGTGTACGGCCCAAGGAATGTGCCGTCATTTCGTCCCCATGCTAAACCTTCCTTATTTACATGTATTCCCTGGAGGGGATTGACTAAGCTTTCCATTACTCAACAGCATCTTGGCGTCTGCACAAAACCACTACAGGGTTGGGAGGACTAAAATTATTTAAGGTCATACTGAATGGGGGCAGAGAAGGTGTTGTCAACCGAAGGTGACTTTGGTTTCCACTCTAATCTTGCTAAATAGATTAGTGAGTATTAATTTCACTATTTTGAGTGGGTCCCAGGAAGGATTCTTCCTAGATCTGGGAAGCGATGATCTGATCCAGTACTGCTGCAAATAAATGACCTATGCTTCAAAATGAATTGATTTTTGTCGCTTCACTCTTTTTCTGCCTGGAAAGCATTCCACCAGGTCCTGAACTCTGCTACCTCCTGGCAGAAAAACTTCAATGTGGGTTGTAATAAACATAATTATTTTTGGCTTCATTGTATTTTTAAGAGAGCTGCAAACAACATAAACTCAGGTATAAAACCCCAGGATATCCGAGACAGACAAAACCGAAAAGCACAGCATGTGGCAAATATAGTCTGACAGCTGCAAAATAAATAATTCCTGGCTATCAAGGAATCGGAGCAGAAATCAAGCTATTGCCATAATCTCTGGGTTGTAAAGAAAAGGACTTAAGAAGCTCAGGAAAGGGAGTTTATCACCACATTGCACATTTTCCATCTTCACTGTCAGATGAAGCAAACTACTGTCCGCAGCGATCCCTGTTCCCAGGGTGTCCAGGGCTGAGATAACTTTTATGCAATTTCCCAGCCGTGGCAGTAACAGCTGTTCTGCATCTCCTCTTCTTAATCTGGCTGACACAACAAGAGACCGAGTGCCTTTAATTAACAAGGAGGGAATAGGATGAATTAAACCTTAAGGTCTGAGTCATTAACAATTGAAAGCATTTAGACAAGTCTTTTTCCCTGCAGCGTGGTGTTATTATTAATTATAATGACCAAGCGGGCAGATATTCCTCAGGATCCATAGCAAGGTATTAAATATTGCAAGGGAATAAGTATGCACTTTCCATCCACAAGAAAGGCTTAAAATGATACAGGTCCCTTTAGGTCCTGGCACAAAGCATCATTGTGCATGCTCCTAACCTTTGCCGATCCCTCTAGCTTCTGGGGAGGAGGAGTCCTGCTCCCACCGGTCCCCTGGCCAGCATAGCACAGATACTGTGCTCCGTGATTAATCAAGGAGCATGGAAGGACTGGAAATGTCTTCCTTCAGAGATCTGCTCAGCTTTACAGCTAGATGACAAGGTGCCAGAGGGATGGGTTGAGTGAGTAAGGGACCATGCTTTGCTCATGCTCCCAAGCGACCAGGAAGCTCCTGTCTGCAGCTCTTCTCAACCACCCTGTCCTGGAGTCCACAGTGATGGAGCTAGGAGCTAAGACCCTTGCAGTTTGGAGATCTCAAGTGTTTGATCTGTGGGTCTCACCAGCAGGGGTCGAAAGGAAACTTGGCCATGACTTGTGGATTGTGTTTGTTGCACTGGACCTGTCCTAATTCTTCACTATATCACTTGGCTGCAGGAAAAGGTGCATTTTTGCCCACTGATTATGACTTTAATGAAGAGGGGTTTTTGGGAAAAGTGCACTTAGCAGTTGTGGAAAACCTCATTTACATTCCTGCTTTGTGTATCTTGCTTGAGAGTTCCAGCATTAATCAGCCACCATTTTATGATTGGGAATGAGCTTTCCACAGGGATCAGGAGGGCCTTTGCAGTTCCTGGTGTAGCACAGGGAGGGATTGACTTCCTAGGATAACTGGATGTTGTCTCTAAAAGGTGTCCCTTGGACTGTGGCAACAGCACTGATTTCTTCTCGTTTCCTGCGGCACATGGTATGTCATCATGGATTTTCCTCTTCCATACAGAAGAATGATGTTTTGTCCAAGTGCCAGGTTCACTGCAGCACCAGGTTTCTGGAACCACAGACTGCCGATTCCATGGATTATGCACCCAATACGCCATTGCTTCATACCACGCTGGTGACAGCATTGTCAGCAACACATGATGGAAATCTTCCTCATGTTCAACCCATCTTCTGTCAGCTGGGGCTGAGCGGCTGCTTCTCTTAGGGTTTCTTCTCCATCCCTCTGCCCAATGCCAGCACCTCTTCCAGCCTGAACACTGCTTCTCTATGGGTGACTAACAGGCCTGTAGCTGCATGGATCTCTTTTTTCCATCCTTTTAGACAGAGATGTTACTCGCTGTTCTCCAGTCGTACTCCATCCCTGTGTTTGACTTTAATTCAATTTCACATGCCACCTCAGATGTTGCATGTTTCAGTACTCTAGAACAGGGTTATCTATCCCAACAGAGCTGACTTTTCACCCTCAGATTAGTAATTCCTATTTCATTAGCCACATTTTCCCCAGGTTTCAGAAAGAACTGAGTGTTTATTTGGGCCATATGTTCGTTATTCATCTCCACTTGGGCTCTACCACCTATTTCCCCTATCTACGTATTCCTTGTATTCCCAATTACCTTTCCAGAGCTCTGATTTGTCCAGTAAAGTCTGGACCTGTCACCCAGGTACCCATTTTCAGAGATTTTCCAACATGTAGTGAAACATTTTGAAAACTGTTTATGGTCTCACTGGCTTGAATTTCTCAGCACTGCTCCTGAAACAACCTTAGTTTGGGGTCCTGCTTTGCCTCTGTCACCCAGCTTGATCTGAACTGACATATGCATGTTGGTTCAAGCTCATTTTTGATTGCAGTTTCTAAAACTTCTCCTTTTCTTTCCAAAATAAAGTCTGAAATACCTTCACCTCTGTGACTCACTGTGATATTACGTGCCCTGCCTCATTACACGTTACACCAGTAATCTTTTTCTCAGCTGAAAACATCACTGTCAAAGATTTGGTATTGTTGGCTGGATTATTGGCAGAAATGTCATGTCCAGAAAGAGTCCTTCAGGAGGAACACAATGTCCATGCATTATTTCGGCATCAGCTTTTCACCGATTTTGGCCAGGAAGCCCAGGAGCAAATCCGTGACCCATCTCTTCCCATGTAGTGTTGGGGTTGGAGAATGACCCCTGATTTTTGGACAGGCAGCACCACAAACGTTCCTGTACAAAGTGACATCCTCACCTTGGCTTCCCAACATTGCCTCCTCCTCTCACTCACCCACCCACTCACACTCTATTTATTTAAGCCCCCAGAGAACAGACCAGGAGAGAAAAAAAAAATATCATACCATCATAGAATCATAGAATGGTTTAGGTTGGAAAGGACCTTGAAGATCATCGAGTTCCAACCCCCCTGCCATAGGCAGGGACACCTCCCACTAGACCAGGTTGCCCAAGGCCAGGCCAAGCCTGGCCTTGAACACCTCCAGGGATGGGGCCTCAACAACCTCTCTGGGCAACCTGTTCCAGTGCCTCACCACCCTNTGGCTCTCCTCTGGACACGCTCCAACAGGTCCATGTCCTCCTTATGTTGGGGACTCCAGAGCTGGATGCAGTACTCCAGGTGGGGTCTCACGAGAGTGGAGTAGAGGGGCAGAATCACCTCCCTCGCCCTGCTGGGCACACTTCTTTTGATGCAGCCCAGGATGCAGCTGAGATATCTCTGAGACAGTGTAGAAAAAGCAAAACAATTCTGGCCAGAAAGTTTGCAGAGCCCAGAAGGGGCTGTGGTTAGGACCACGTGTCGGAGGATGCATATTGCCTCTCCACCGCTTATCTCATCGAGGCAGAGTTATCACGCCTCTCCCACACACCAGCCCTCCTGCAGCCCGGCAGGGTCTGAAGCACAAAATGGCCTCAGACTTAAAAGGGAATTATTTATTTATCCTGCTGCGAGATGTTTTTAATTAAGGTTGCAGCCAGAACTCAGCCTGGTATTCATAACCGGTGTTAAGATGCCTAATTATCGATTCAAAAGCCTATGAAATTTGGATGGGCTGTTCTGCAAAGTGCTGCTGTTATTGTAATTAAATTGGGTAGGATAAAATTTCTGGAATGACATCCTCACTCAAAAGGATTCGGTGACCCGTTGACTCTCCAGCTGGCCCTCATGTTGCCTACAGAGACCAGGAAAGTCTTGAAGGTCTTAAGCCTCCGGCTCCTGGATTCATAGGAACATTCACTACCATGAAAATAACAATGGCTGAATGCTCTTGACTACAGGGAAGGGTGCAACACCATCTCCAGGTCCAATGCGCACAAAACAAAGCAAAAAAGCCAAATTATTCCTGCGTCTGGGAAGGGAGTGCACCTCTTTGGAGCCAGTCTCAGCTGTTTGGCGTATTTGACTCATGGCTCGAACCTCCGTGACTGGTGCTGTCAAACATCTTACAAGGAGCATGCAGCAATATATTCAGTTCTAAAATGCCCCAAGACCTATTCCTGACTTGAATATGGAGGGAGGGGTATAATCCCAGCCCACTCTGAAGCACTTTTCACCCGGAGAGGTTTTCTTTCTCTTGCAAGCCTCCTTTTCCATTTTGATGTGATTTAAAAAAATATATATTCTAAACTGTTATAGAAATTTTTCATCTGTTTGAAAACCACAATGAGCAAATATTTTAGGAACAGTTTCTGAAGGAAAAAAAAAAGCTGTGAAAAAAAGCAAAAAGCAAGGATTTTCTTCAGGGGAAAAAAAACGCCTCTTCACCCGAAGCCCATGGTTTTTGGCCTTTTTCTTATGGAAGGGAAAAAAGACACGGTTCAGGAAAAGCTGAACATTCAAAAGGGTGTGAAATGAGATGGCATGAGCATTAGCCTTGTGCTGACTCTTTTAAAGTCTCAACTTACCTAATAGCTCTGTTTCTTTTCAGATAGGAGACAGAGGAAACAATTTGTACAAATGATTGCTTGGAGAAAGGCCACAGCAATTTGTATATGCTAATCAGGTTGTACCTGCCAATCATATCTTATTTTCAGTAGTATCTGTGGTTTGCAAATGCAGAGAGTCAGAGCAGGGTACCTATTCATAGACACAAGCCAAAATAGATGTATTTTCTCTAGTCAGAGGCATCACAAAAGCATCCTCCTCACAATTATGCAACCCTTTGCTATTAGCAGTGATTCATGTATGCCAGCCGGAATAAATATATAAATAGATAAAGCTGATCTCTAGGACATTCCTGAGTCATCTGGAAGCCAACCTTTTCTTTTGGGGGACAGTATGACCCAGCTTTTCCCGTTGCCTGTTGTACTACTGTGAAAATAAGATGCGTATGTGTCTCTGCCTGCCGCAATCTGTAAAATAGCATTTGTAACGTTGCAAGGATATGCGTGGCCAGAATTAATATCAACGCAGAACAGCTCGAATCTTCCAACTCAGCCCTACCTTTCTGGCTAAATTTGTATTTCAGCTGAGTCATGTTAAATGAGCCCAATTTTTGACAGGGCCAAGTGCCATCAGCTCCCACTGACGCTAATAGGCTCGGCAGATGCTCAGTGCTTTGGAAACCTGGGCCCCGAGGTGTGACGCTGGGCAGAAAGGGAAAATTATTGCATCCTTCTGAGCTGTTGATGGCACCGGAGCAGACGCTGCGTAATTCAGTAGATCATTGCTTTACTAAAGTGTCCTGCAGCATGTCCGGGCAGGGATGGTCCCCTTCACCATGGTGGGACAAGGTTGCTGTGGCTTCGTGGGCATCTCTGTTGTGTTGGGCATGAATATCCATCAGCCACAAGAGATGGGGGCAGCTGCAGTGCAGGACAGATGCCTGTGGTTTGGCAGATGAAAAGCAATGTATGTAGGAGCATTGAGTCAGGGTCCAGGTCTGGGGAGACCTGGGTAGCACAGACCTGTGGGAATGCAGAAAAGAGAGTCCTTGCTGCTCTGAATGCTGTGCAGAGCCCTGGTAACCCACATCCAGGGGGCTTGGTGCTCCCAAAGCTGTTAACTTTCTCAGTTTCCTTATTTGCCTCCCTTTTTGAAGAAGGAGAGTGCTGCCAAGAGTGAACAGAGGAGGCGTAGAGAGAGATCAGTAGGATCTGCCTGGGATAACAATGCTGTAGGCTTCACAGGCTTTTGAAGAGTGGCAGACACAGAACCATGTGTAAGGGTCTGTGAAGGGTTTCACCTGCGGCTGCAAGCTGATTTGATCATTGAAGTCACGGTGACTCCAGGGTTCAGCAATGGACCACCACCTGGAAGAAGGTGACCTGAAGATTACCCAGGCACCGCTTCCCTGAACCCTAGAGGTGGGTGTTGCACATAACAGTAATGGGTAACAGCACCAAACCATCCCAGCAGGATTGGAAAGCTGCCCGCAAAGCCTTTCCCTGGAGCAGTTTAACTCCAGCAGAAATGCCAAGGAAAACATTGACAGCATGGGAAGCCTGGCCAAAAGCCTGGGGAGACCCCTCCTGTATCCTGCTAGTGGTACTGCTTTCGTATGTGTAATCATACATCGCATGGGCTTTGCAACTGGTAAAAATTAATTTACTTACCCATACAAGTTGTTGATTTTCTCTTGTGCTGAAGGAGCAAGAAGCCATGTATTTTTGGAGCTGCTTGAGCAAGATTTCAACTGCTTATCTGTGTCTGAGAGCAGCTATTTATGAAATTTTTAAGCCCAAATTCTTACTTTAAGTTTCTGCTTCTTTAAAGAGCGTGGCCACAATTTGTTGCCGAAAGTGAACTCCTTTTTACTGCACTGCAAAAAGCGAAGATTCTGAGTTGAAATCTCAGCTAATGAATCAGCCACAACAGCAAGAGTTAAGTTCATACTCCACATCAGCGACCAGCCAGGTCCCTTGGCCTGGCCTTTCGCACCCAGGGATCTCAAAGCATATTGTAAAGAAAAACCTTGCAAGCCCCCCCTGGCAAGCTCAGCCATGGTTGGTAGCTCCTCTTGATCAAGCACTTAGCCAATATTCAGGATCTTTCTGTCTCTTGTGGAGTGGGATAAATTAGCTATTAGAAGAGGCCTCTCAGAAATTTACACACAAGCAAAGTAGGGATGAAAATGTTTCCCTGGTTGTGAAGGAGCTGGGACAAAGTCAGTTTTTTCTATCAATGCTCCAAGCTTCCATTTCTCCCCTATTCTCCTCCCGTCTCTCTCCTCTGGGTCCTACTGGAGCCGACTCTCCTCCTGGCCTCTGGTCTCCAACCCTAAGCTCTCTCCCGCATGCGCAGCTCCCTTCACAGTCGCACCCAGCCTGACCCCACCAGTGTCCCTGCTATCTGTCCTCTCCAATTGCTGCTCTCTGCTTGGTGGTCCCTGGTCCTTCAGGTAATCCAAATGGTACATCCTTTCCCTGAGAGATGAGCTTTCACACCACATCTGTTGCAGCCTTACTTCCGCCACAGACTTGCTTTTCTTTGTATGGACAATGTTTGCAATGTTTGCAATTTCTCATCCAACTTAACCAATGCCCAAGAACCATGCCCAATGTCCTCATTGTTTGTGGAAATCACAAACACGTGAGATGCACGGTTTGCATTAAAATAACTGCATGTGTTACAACTACTGAGTGAAATGCTGTAAACTTGGAGTTTGTGGGAAGACAGATGAAGTTTAAGCTAGAGAAGATCGTTGTGATGCTACACGAGATGCTTCTTGAGTGCTAGCATTACATTTCTTTAGTGGTTAGCAAGCTTCACCAGGGACCACAGGGCTTGGTTAAAAGACTATTGTATGAACTGGACATTCATATTTCAGCCACAGCTGGCACCCGGGGCCAAAAATGTTTGAAATTATCTGCAGGGAGAGAAGAGGAGGGGAATGAAGTCAGGTACCCAACTTAATCCTTTGCTGGAAAAACCTATTGGGGTCAGTCAGCTCTCAGGTCCAGACATGTAGGCATCCAAAATGTGGACACAAAGGGCCACCCTGTTAACCATACATGTTTTGCGATGCCACAGCCTTGCCCCTCTCTGCACTTACGAAGCTGTACGATGTTTTTCCAGAGACCTCGTCTCTCCTCCCATCTCATCATTAATCACCAGGCACCCAGACAAATCTCCAGTGGCAGACGCTTCCTGCCACTTCAGACATCTCCTGGCACTTTGCGGCACTGCCCGTAGAGCTCTGCCCTTTCAGAGTATCTCTGCTGAGACAGGCTTGGCCCCCCAATGGGAAATGCATCCGTTATTACCATGAGTGGCTCTGACAAGAGACTTCTTGGGACTGTTTTGATGTCGCGGAGGGTGATTTGTTGCAAGGACGAGATGGGAAAGGAGTGGGGGAGCAAGATTTTTTGCCTCTCAAAATATGAGTCATATGAGCCTGTATGACCCAGCTTGCCTCTCCAGGACTGTCTTTACCTGTCAGCTGGATTTTGCTTGTTACAGTGCAAAGTTGGCCTCTGAGGGCTTGGGTCTGCAAACAAAAATACAACAAAAACAACAACACAGCAACCCATGTCTCAGACAACTAACGCTACAGGGAGGAAGACAGAAATAGGGGAGGGAACCTTTTTTCCCTTGTCTAGAAAGATTTATTTATAGATCTGCCATGGCTGTGCAAGGACAAGGCTATGTCTCCAGCCCAGCTAAGGAAGCTGAAAACAGCTGAAGAGATGTTTCTTCATGTTTTGGGACTAACCACATCAGCTTTGTCAAATATTCAAAGTCTCTATCCAACAGCAAAATCTCAAGAGCAGCGGCTTGCTCTACAGTTCATGTCTTCAACCCAGTGTTCAAACATATCCTTGGACACTGAAAACCAGCCTACAATCCAATGAGGAGGGGCATCTTCATGACAGCTTCCCACTTATGGAAGAAGTCTCTTGAGAGTCCCCTGTTTTTGCATTTTGGCAATACTACTTGTTGGGTTCTGCCCTGCTATATGCTGGGGATAGGATGAGGATGGTGTGGGGGAGGTAGGATTAATACATGGACAAACGCATTTTTGCTTCCTCTGTCCTTCTCTTCTATTTGCCTTATCCATCCTTGGGACACCTTTAACTTAATTTGCCAAAGATTGAAGGATTTTTGAGGAAGGACTCCATTATTCATACCACATGCTGATGTTCTTCCTCAGTGGCTCCTGGTCACTGCCAGATCGTGGACAATTCTGACAGTCTGCATCACCCAATTTGGCATCAGCATGGTTTTACCTTACAATTTTGTACATCTTCAGAGCATCTGTCACATGAGATCATAAGGCTTCATAAATCTGCAGGTTCTGCAGTGTTCCCCAAAGAAGGACTGAGCATAAACCTGCCCTCTCCTCCCCAGGTATTTGTTTTAGAGATAGAGCTCCCTGACGAAGAGCAATTGATAAAGGCTGCTGGTGGTAAGGTGCCATGGTCACAAAGGAGTTTGACTCACGTAAATGTTGACATGTCATGGCCAAGACCATGAGCTGGTACAGGGAATCAGCTGGTACCCAAGGACATGCTGCAAGCATGGATCCCAGAGGAAGCAGTCCATCATCTCCAGGACAGCAGGAGTGGGCACCTCCAGGGTGTATTCACACCATCTGAAGATAAACCCTGAGAAGAAAGGGGAAGAGTCACCCTCCAGAGGGGTTCGTGTCCTTTGACCTGGGTGTCCTTCACCTTAAACACCGACATTTAGGCTCCCTTCAAAAGATGCAGCCGTACCTAGAATGCCCCAGTATGGCTCGTTCTGCCACAGGACCTTGTTTCTGTCCCCTAGCTAAGAATCTGTATTTCCAGCATAATTCCTGGTCTCTGTTTGCTGTTTTCCCACAGCACACAGCAAGAGATTTTCTCAAGTCCTCAAGGGGCCCACCCAGAAATGCTGTGATATATGTTCGTTGGGATGAAGCTAAGAAAAAAGCCTCTCTTGAGTAATTATGTCTAGGCACAGATTTATGGATTCACGTCTCCCACGCCCTGCCAATCACATCATGTTATCTCAAGTTCCTACAAAGCCTTACACTCCCTAATCATAAAAATAAGCATGAAAGTTAACTCCAATAATAAGCAGTCACGGAGAGTGGGTTCAGCTCTCTAAACACAGAGCAATGGGAAACGCTCTGGGTAATCCCAGCTGACCTCCAGCAACTTCTCGATAAGGGTGAGAGCTTCCCACAAACCATCCGTTGTAGCTGTCCATGTAGATGGCTCGGGTACCCCAGGTCATCTCAAATGGCATCATAACACCTATATGCAGAGAACCAAATATCACTGTGGCTATGTTTTCACCTCTTTACTGTTTTCTGGTTTTACAGAGATGGAACCAAACCACAGTCCTTCCTCAGTCTGGATTCAGGGTTCTCACTTCTTCAAGCTTTTTTTCTCTTGGACAAGTTCACACCAATTAGGCTCTTCAGCTATGATGCAACTATGATAGCAAATATTTCATTGGTTCTTAGGTTGAAAATACATCATTCTTTGTACACCACAAAAAACCACCCTGTTTTTCTTCTAGATTTCTGTTCATGGATGATTGGGTTTGCTTGTTGAAATAGATGAGCAATCTGGGTGAAGTGTTTCTGTGTTCCCAATAGGAATTACTGGGCGTCTGGGATGGCTGAGCTCAGTCTGCATCCTCTCCTCAGTGGAAGCATGACTAAGGTTTCTCTTTGGCCATTTTTTTTCATGAAGCATGTGCAAAACAAATGTCTTTGAGGTAACTTCCCTTCCATCAAACGTGGGGCTCAAGAGCTGTTTGGAAACACAGGCAGAGAGGCTGATGCGCCTGCGGGGCAGGATCCCTCTGTCCCATTGCAAGTGGTCTTCCACATGGGTGTCTCCATTTCAGCTGGCCACCGCTGCCTCACTCCACAGCCAACAAAGACAAATCCACACGTCCTGGACACAGTAAGACACGCGTCTAGAATAAGTCCAACAAACTCTCCTTTCAGTGACTTTTTCACTCCACCGACTACAGAGGGAGCTCAGGGTCAGAAGCTCAAAACAGATGCATCTGCCTGCCAGGCATTTAGTGTTAAGCAAGGCAACTCCTACAAACACACAGACATGCTCATAGGAACCTCCTCCAGCGACGAGGCTAATACCCATGGATGCTGCTGAGTGCTATTTTAGGGCTTAATTACTTCATTGTTTTGTTCCTGGCCTTTTTCACACCTTACAATGGATTCAGGACAAAGTTGGGATCAAATTCTCAGTTATCGCAGTTTCCTCCAAGGATTTGGATTGCTCTATTTCTCCTAACATTTACAGATATTCTGTACTAAAGGAGTTTACCTCAGTGACTTCCACCACACAGACTTAAAAACCACAGACCTATAGAGACAGCAGATTTGAGATTGGCCTATTTTGTGCAATTTTAAATGGTGAATCTAGCCAGAAAGCCAGGGAGAAGGTGAAACAAGACCAAACATAGCAATGCAAAGCACTCAGCAGCCCTTGTTTGGATGTGATGGATGCTGTATTTGTACAGACCAATGATCCATCGCACTATATAACATCTCCATTACAAGCAAATGCATAATTTTAAATGTAAACCCTCTTCCTTTTGGGTCTTTGTTATTCATGAAAATTCTTGACATAATATCAAAGCACATCTTTCAGGTTCCACCTCCCCCCAGCTTGTCCATCATTATCACACCAGGTCTGTGAAAACAACTTACCAGCTCATTTTTGGGTTGGACATAAAACCAGCACAGTCCTTTGGACAGTATTTCATAAGGAACAGTTAATCATCTTAACTACTACTGCCTTCCTGAATAAAAGATTGTGACCGCTTTTGCTTTCATCTCAGTACAACTGGTAAGGGAGAATCCTACAGCTCATCGTGTGAATATAACACACACTCCCGGTGAGAATCTGGTTATTCCTTTTTACATTTCAAAAGGCAGCTATTGTGCAAAAACACATCTTAAAGGCCCCAGAGCACTGTTTTTTGCTTTATTTTTTCTTTCCCAGCACCTCAACAGATTTCATCTAACAAACTGTCATCTTTGGCTGGGCTTTGGGCATAATGGGTTTTGCTGCTTTTTTTTTTTTTTTTTTCTAGCAGCCCAAACCTTTGTTTTGAAGCCTGTGGTGCAGCTGGGATTCATCTCCTGGGCTCTTCTTAAGAAGTGTCAATGGCACAAGCATTTCATCCCTTACAGACGGAGACCTGAGATGCAAAAGCTCTGGCCCAAATCTACTGAGGCTTTTTGACTACCCAAGCCTAGTCTCTCCGTCACCTTGACTTGGTGACATGCATGCTTTGTGGTGTCTCAGACGACTGTGCCTGCATCACCACCGTCTTCACCACTGACCACGTGGTCACATTTGCAGGCTTCCAGCATCACCACCTTATGGACATTGCTATCTTTGCATTCGCATCCCACCAGCTTCTGCATTTTAGCTCCAGCCTGGCCAAATGCAGCCTCCTCCCAAACCTTCATGCAGATTTTTGGCTCGGGGGGGGCTGGGCCCTTCTTCCTTACCCTCCACCAGCACCTTTGTGCCCCTGCCTTGTTCAAGCTCCTTTTCTTGAATCCCAGCCTTCGGTCCAATTCTCAATCTTTGTTCTCAGGAGTAGCTATTAGAAAATGATAAAAGCTGCAGAAAGGATTTGCCCTTGGAGAGGATTTCTGCAGCCGCAGGAGGCAGAACTTAGCAGAGTTCCCCTGAGAAACCTGTCCTTGCAGGAAAGATAGTCATAGTTTGTCTCTGCAGTCATCAAACTCCTCAGTGCTTAACTTCACCACCGCACGCTGAGCTGCCATTGGTCCCAGGGGACCAGCACACTCCCAGAAAATCAAGACAAAGGGTCACAGGAAGATCTAAGTGGCTTTAAAAGCCCCGAGCTCTGCGCAGCATGCTGAATTTTTAATATCCAGTGTGCACTAGTCTCCAGGCTGACCATGCCCACATTCAATGCATGGGCCTTGCAAGCAACAGCAAATACCTTTCTAGCCAAATTTTCTTCACATGCCCCCAAGCCAGGGTGGTGAGCAAGCTCTTCTGGTGTCCATTTTTTCTCTCTACTAGAACTAAGCTTTTACTGAGTGCAACTAAGTATGTACCAGGGCTTCAATTAAGTTTCTGGATGGGAAAAAAAAAAAAAGAGGGAGGCTGTAAATTTATGGTACTGTGTCTGTTTTGTTGTGAAGGTGCATGTGTGCACCTCAGGAACACTGGGCATAAACAGGGGTAGCTACGTCCATGGCTGAGACCTCCTAAGGTCCAACTCTGCCCTTATCAACAGTAAACTCGGCATGCGTTGGTACCTTTGCTCGGGGTTTAATGGTTAGTCTTTATTCTTTACGAAAAAGAGTAAAGATTGCTTGAATTTCACTTGTTGGGAGGCTGGATGAGTGGGAAATGAAGGGACTTTTAGGTAAACACAGTATAATTGGTTTGCAAAACTGTAATTTTATTGCTATAATTTGGCTTTTAACCAGGCACTGACCCCTTCTTCCAATTCTGCCTGGCAGGGGTGGTAACACGTACAAACCAGCTGCCTGGGAGAGAACACATGAGGAGAAATGATTATTTATAATCATTTCATGGACCACCTTCTGATGTCTTACAGACAACAGGGAGCCACCAACGCAAGGTGGGTAACACTCTGCTATAGGATCTGCTGCTAGCTTCTGGTATAAATGTTTTTATCAAAGCTGTGCCCATAACCACACTTGAAAAAAAATTGTTTGTGTATTTGATAATTTGATTTGATTGTTTGTGTATGTGATTTTTTTGTGATGATGAGAAACATGTTCTTAAAAAGTACCTTGGATCTCAAGAAACATTTTATTTTATTTTGTACCTTTTCAAAAGGGTATTTTCAGGATCTTTTAAAATAAAATTGAAGTGAGTTTAAAAAATTAAATGTAACTTTTAAATGAGAAAATTGAAGCATTTTCATGCAAGATTGTTAAAATCTTTCAACTGTCAAAATGTTTCAGCTTGTGCAGGGCTCTTTCCAACTGAAGTGATGGGTGAATTAACAGGAATTCACAAAATGTTTCTGACAACCAGATCAGCTCTTTTGGTAGTATCTCCTATTGCCTCTGACTCTAGAGGGAACAGGTCAGATTCTGCACCACCACAAATCTGAGCTGCTACTTTGGCAATTGCAGCCTCATTTTGAGTGAGATGAGACAAGACTTGACTCACGTCATTCCTAGTTGGGACTTTTGCCCTCTTGTGCATTTATTTTGTCAACTGTCCTGGAGAGTGAGTGCAAATAACATTGCATCCTGAAGGAGCTGGTTTTGTGCGTATCACAGATGAAAACACTGAAAAATGTCAAAAACAGCACAGTGGATGCTGATGGCAACCAGAGACTGAGCTCTGGCTGTTCATGCTTATGGGGACATCGCACTTAGCTCCAGCATTTAGGACAAGGGCTGAGTTTCAGTGCATTGCCTGTATTCCCTCTACGGTCTATAGGGAGAGGAGGGTTTGATTGGAGCAATTCACACCATCCTACTGTGGGCAAATAAAATGCAAGGGCTAAATCACTTGCAGGTACTGAGGTCTCTCCAGTGCCTACAGAAGGAGCATGAAAGCTGGCTGAGATAGAATCATAGAATCATTTAAGTTTGAAAAGACCCATAAGATCATCGAGTCCAACTGTTAACCTAATACTGCCGAGTCAAGATGATGCATCTAGTATTGGGATGGCTAAAATTAAGTGGGGGCAGGTTTAGATTGGATATTAGGAAGTATTTTTTCACTGAAAGGGTTATTAAACATTGGAATAGGCTGCCCAGAGAGGTGGTGGATTCACCATCCCTGGAGGTGTTTAAGAAAAGGGTAGATGAGGTGCTTAGGGACATGGTTTAGAAG